>RBNI01000095.1:0-43243 GCA_003990745.1 Jimgerdemannia flammicorona | reverse complement strand
TTTTTAACGAACTCATGTCCCGTGGATTTTTATTGGAAGGGAACCTAGACTATATAGGCCAAAACCCTCCCCCACCACCCACTAAGCACTGCCCCCCTATTAATCTAGGCTAGCTATTGTTCAGCAGCTTGACCATGCCAGGCACAGCAGGGCCAATGATGGCCTATACCTCATTCTGCGCACCATGCTCTCCCTACCACCAGGGGAATCCAACCATATGCCAATGACCAAAAGCACACACCTGAGAACCCAACATATGTACAAGGCCATGCTCAAGCCGAATAGAATAGCTCCTGCTACCCCAAAGAGAATGATAGGCAAAGAAAAACTCTCATCAAAGTACAACATGGTAGGTAGGGCCTGGTTCTCCCAGTTGAGGTGAGTAAAGGACTTATATGTGAGGTGGGAGAAAACCCCCAATATCCCACTACTCAAGCCTGTGGGCCTCAATCACGTTGCTGTATCAGCTTCTAGTTCTAGTTAAGTACAGCTAAGATGTCTGAAATGGATAGCCTCAGGCCCTCCGACCCCCCCTGATAACTGGGGCCCAACTCCGCTGACTGCCAAAAGAAGCCGAGAGTGACACCTACCACCTAACTGCGCCACATCAATCAAAAGGCCCCACCGAAGCAGCATCTGCCCCAGCCCTGATGACCACCCCCAGCCTGGCATTCTACTGGCTCACTGTTATTGCCCTTCCTCTTATCTGTGATGGCCATCTCTCCTTCCATCCCAACAACACCTGAGTAATAGTCACCTACACCAGAACCATGCTCACCGAGAAGCTCACCAAAGCCAGAGGGCCCCACCATAGGCACCGAGGACCTGCAGATAACCTACACTGAGCACTTGATGCCCAAGGTCGACTGACTCCCTACGTAGCCCAAGACATACCAAGACAACTCCTTGTTGGCAATGGCAAAAGGAAGAAGGTGCCGCACCAAAACGGATACACCCCAGACACAGCTGAAGGTACCAGAATCTGTGAAAAAGTGGAGGAAGCACCAATCCGACACTGATAAAGGGGCAACTCATCACCATTGCCCTCCTCCCACCATGTCCCTACAGGTACAGCAAACCAACCCAAGGTAGAGGGGGTAATAATAGGGGAAAGGGGACTCAGAAGGTCACCTATCAAACCTTGTGACTGATAAGGTAGTGGAGAAAGGACCTGGGGTCCGTTGGTTGAGACATCAATCCAATCTTAAAATCAATAAGTGTAGAGGATATACTCTATATAAAATTGATCTTGACCTTAAGAAAATAATCTTTCAGAATATCCAGAACTTCCAGAAAACTCTTCCAGAACTACATAATGATTACCATAATAAGTAACTCTCTTACAACTTGATAGCAGTGGTTTACAATCCAATTCTACTTCAAGATGCTTCCTCACCCTACTATAAACCCTTCTGAGAATTCCTACAAGTTGGTATAAAGCCCAACCTCTGAAATGGAATTTATTCTGAACCATCTGACAATCTGGAGAGAATTGAACCTGATGTATAAGGACAATTTGACCTCTACACCTGCAACAAGTGGGACAAACTTCATTTGAAGAAAGAAGTATTTCAGTTAAATCAGCAGATAGGTAAAACTCTATATACTGAACTCCTTGCACTACACCCAGCAAGTCAAGATGAAGAAGGTCTTATAGAAGCCTTCTTTACTCTTCTCAACAAGAGTTTTGTCAGCTCCACAAATCTGAGTAACCTAGGACAACCAGCAGCAGTCTTTCTAGTCTTAGTTCCTCATGAAGCCCAAGCCTCTGTAGCCAAGTGGCTCAACTCTACTGACTTTCACCATACCAGAACCAAAACTGTATTATACTACTAATTCCAAAATAGTAAGGTCCACTATATTCATAAGGAAGAAGCAAGAGAAACCCTTCATCAACAATCTGATCCTGAACCTAAAGCAGGCTCTGCTATAGCTCTATCTGAACCTGAAACTAATATCGAACCAGAACTTGACTTTGAATTAAGTCTATCTGAAATCAGATATAACTAATTCTGTCTACTTCGATGTCAAGCAAACCTAACTATATGGGGATCAAGCTGAAGAGGAGAAGGAGTATCTCAGTGAATTCAATCCTGGATATACTACTGAAGGAGATGTACCTCCATCAGGACAAAACACACCTATACAGCAACAAACAGCTATCTATCAAGCCCTCACTCCAGACCCACAACTACTACTCTAGCAACTTACACAGACCCAAAGAACTCCATCACACTCTGTACCAGTACCTCAAGTAGTACTAGTAACACTACTACCAGCAGTCCAACTGCCTCTAGCAAACAATATGACAAACCAACAGATTCTAGACCTTATAGCCCAGGTAGCAATAATGACAGCAACCATTACTGCCTTAGCTGAACAGACCCGATCTACCAAAAATCTGAGCCTACCTATCTTCAATGGTACTGCACAAGAAGTCCAAAGCTTCATTAGTGTAGTTGATACCAACTTTGAAGCCAATCAATAGACCAATGAGTGAGTTGCTAACTGCCTTCTGACAAACAATCAAGACTACACTCTGGAACAACTCTTTGCTACTACCACAGCCTATGTCTGTTGAGTTGTTATATTTCTCTAAGGACCTGCTGAAGAATGGTGGTGAACCCTTTCTGAAAAACCCCTCACATGGGACACCTGACCTGCAGTAGTTACTCAAAATGCAGCAAATAATACTCCAGGATATGGAGTCCATCCTGTAGCCCCTGGACTCAAACAACTCATGATTGCTCAATACTGTAGCAAAACCATAATTGCTGAATCTCGAGTTAAACTCTACAACCTCAAATTTGATATACATGGCAAGAAGGAATTTGAAACCTTCTATACAAAACTCGAGTCACTCCTGAATACTGTTGGCCTAGAATACATTGCCAATGATGAAGTACAAAATGGTACAAGAGCAGACCATCTATTCAATGCACTGCCTGAATGGCTTACTAGAAAAATCTGAGAACAAGGCCACCCAGTTGGTTGCGATCACCAACAATGGTACCTGGCAAGAATCAAGACTATGGTTAAGCAAATTCTAACAGCTGGACCAATTCTGTCCCAAAGATAATTCAACAACAAGGAAAAGACATGGACTAAGAAAGAAGAACCCAAGCATGAAGCATCTTGAGCTCCCTCAATATCCACCTCATGGATATCCAGAAATCATGAACCCACCCAGCTGAGTATCTTTAAGAAACTCACTGAAGGAGAAAGGAATGAACTTCGAAGAAGTGGAGTATACTTCTATTGCTGAAAGACAGGATATATGGCCAGTGCCTGCCCCAACCAAAAACTCTGAATAGTAACATAAGCAACTATTACTACTCTGCATCACCTCAATAATCTGACCACCAGAACACTAGACTTTGTCAAGTTAAGACAAACTGCTAAGACTCCAAGCAAAGAAAGCCAAAAGGTAGCTAGATATGACCTATATATAGCTGAAAAAGCTACAGTTTTTAACCAAGAAGTTAAGCAAGTCTATACAGGAATCAGCATCCAAATCCCTGAAGGATATGTTGGAAGAATATACTGTCACAGCAGCCTAGCATTGAAAGAACTCTCGGTAGAAGGAGGAGTCATTAATGAAGATTACACAGGCAAAATTATTGTCCTCATTTGAAACCATAGTTGGACACCCTTCAAGATCCCCATTGGTTTCTGTATTGCCCAGATCCTATTCGAGAAAATTGAGTCAATCCTGATAGTCAAGGAAGTCCCTGAACTACTACCCACCATCTGAGGATCCAAAGGATTTGGCTCATCAAATAAGACCCCAGACCAACCTATCATGAATAAAGAAGAATAATTCTATAAGAAAATCGAAGATGAATATGTACCAAGTGGCCAATGCCCCCATAGTATTGGAATGTACTCTTCCTAAATGATTGATGATTGCTTCTCTTATGTCAATGAACTGGCTCAAAGAAGAACCAACAGAAGGAAAGCTCTTACAACTGAAATCACCATTATTGGATCAGACAAACTGCTTACACTTCAAGCTTTTATCAACTGAGCACCTATCAAAATCATGATAGATAGTAGTACCTCAGACAACTTCATCAATAAAGAAATAGCCAGCAGACTCAAGGTTCTGATATCTCTGATACAACAAACTCAAGTAGTTGCTACAGCTGATGGAACCTCTCATGTTATTAGCAAGGAAGTCTACAACCTGCCCTTCTGAATTGGTGACTACTGAGTACATATTACCCTCTAGATTGTATCACTTCCTGACAACAAAATCATTCTTGAAACCCCATGGTTGAAACAAGAGAACCCTATGATCAATTGGGTAAACCATACTCTGACCATTAAGAAAGGATGTCACAACTTCAAACTGCAAGACAAAAAGGACCTACTTAGCTCTAATGACTCTAGACTAAAGATCACTCACATCAACAAGCTATAGCTCAAGAAATTGGCCAAGAAATGCCCTCTCTTTGCCATCTCCATCTGTCTATCCAAAGAAGAACCCAAGAACTCTGAAGAAGACTTTTCCAAAGTGGACAGCTATATTAGACCTCTACCTCAGAAATTCTGAGACACATTTCTAAACCAAACCACAGAACCACCTATACCTGTCATTATTAATAACCAAGAAGAATACAAAGTTGAACAAATCCTCAACAAATACAGCCACAAGAACTATCCAAATGGTACAACAATACTAGATCAAATTAGAAGGCCTCAACAAGGATATTGAAAGCTAAAAAGGGGAGAGTTATAAGCATACAACCTCCAAGCCACCAGAATTACATGTCATCCTCAGAACCAATTTGGAAACCACATGTAAGACTACAAAACAAGTTACTAAAGAGATCACCTGGTTATACAAAATATGCCAGCAAGTATGAGAACCTACTACCAAGTCACAAGAATACCAGAAGAAGTACTACAACCATAAGATCAACTCTGAACCTCTATAACTAGTTTGATATACTATACTATTATAAAAGGAAACTGAAAGTACCAAACTCAAACTGAGATAAGAAGAACCCTATCTCATCCATCAAAGATTCATAAACTGTACTTATCAACTCAAAACTAAGATACACTACAACTATACAAGACCTCATTACTTAGCAGAAGTAAAACATATTTAAACAACTCCATTCACTCTATCTGTATCACCTCTATTGGAGAATGATGGATGCTTCATCTGAACTCAAGAAAGTCAACATCATTGAAACCAATCTCAAGCCATCCACATGACAGATATTACTACTAGAAATTGCCTCAGATTACAGAAAATATCATTTCTGAGAGGTTTGAATCCCCAGTTGTGACATTAAGAGTCCTTACCCTAAATAAGAATGGCCAGTCCTCACAAATGCACCAGCAGTCCAAAAAAAAGAGAACTAAGACCTGTTATTCTTGTACAACCACTACCACCAAGGATAGCCTTAATCTTGCAAGAGATAGAAGTAACAATATCTTTGAAACTGATAATATCAGAAGTCAGAAAACTGCTCAGACTTTGTCAGAAATGATATCATCAATAGTGATGTCATCAAAGACTAACCAAATAGCATCTAAATCTATAAATAGCTTAGTAGTTATAGTATAGTTAGATTAGCCTTATACAATATGACTGTAAACTAACTTAGCAGTCAGATAATCTCTTGATATATCAGATCACACTTATACTATGTGACTGCATTCTGACTCAGCAAGGTACTAAGTGCTACATCTATATTTAGTATAGTCCAGATAGCCTCTCACTAGTATAAATACCCCCTCCCCCAGACCTCAGAATCTCAGACTTGAAGACTTGAATACATAAGAATATTTCTGAATACTTCCCCACAATACTCCTTCACACAACTACTCCTAGTATAACAATATTATGAATAGCAAATAAACCTATTTAATAATCCACAAACTACTCTTAAGTAAATCCACTCTCTATTAGGTCCCACTCCTAACTCTATCACGAAATTTCCTAATTGGGTATTGTCTGCAGTGATACACCAATTCAATTAAGCTGGTCTTAGTTTCTCAAACTTTCTGAAATATAGAAAATCCTGAACATTCAGAACTAGTCCAAAAAAGGACTTTGGTTGAGACATCAACCCAATCTTGAAATCAATAAGCATAGAGGATGTACTCCATATGAAATTGATCTTGACCTTAAGAAAATAATCTTTCAGAATATCTAGAACTTCCAGAAAACCCTTCTAGAACTATGTAATAGTTACTATAACAAGTAACTCTCTTATACTAATGATATCAAGAATATTGCAATTAGATTATACATTACTAAGTTATCAAGAAAAATGTCTGACTTGCTAATTTTGGATTTTTTTTTTCAAAAGAATGTTTTTCTTAATAGCTTAGTAATGTATAATCTAATTTTAATATTCTTAATATTGTTAGAAAGGCTTATTAAGAGCTTTCAAATAATACTAAGATTATTAAAATTGAATGATTATTTATCATGTTATTGATATAAATATTTAATTGTCTAATTTGGAAATCAAAACAATAGTTGATTTGAATTAATCCAGATCAGCTCATTTTCTATCTGAGTTGATCTAGATAGGATTCAATCTGAATTCAATCTAAATCCAATCTAGATTAAATTGATTTATTTGAAGCACTAACTAGAATATCCTTATCTTTTTTCAGTACTAAGTATCTTATCTTAGCTAGTTATAGAACCTTTTGAAATATTGTAGAATTCTATTAATTATCTTTGCTAAGAATCTATTTCTTAGTCTTTTTCTTCTTTTTCAAGATCCTTCTAGATCTTTCTTTCAATTCTATATAATTATTCTTATTCTCTACTTGAATAAAGTTTAGAATATTTTTTTCTGGAATTCTTTTGAGAACACTTAAACCTATAAGTATCTCTATAAGCTACTTTAGGTCTACTAAAATTATTAGAACCTAGCTGCTTTCTCTTAAAGAAACTAGAACTATTATATAATCTATTTAAAATAAATATATATATCTTAATAATATAAGAATTTGGGTCTCTAATATCTCTATTTACTTATAAATTCTGTAAGAACTATATGATATATCTATAGCTAGATATATTAGATTTGATAGGATATACTAGTATATTGCTTAAGTCTAAAATAATATCTAATATTAAAAGTTATATCACATCTTATAATATCTGTTAAAAATATAAGTCTAGCAATCAAATATAAACTAGTATACTATAGCCACTACTAATTTTCATTATATCAGAATAAACTTTATTATCTAGTTTCTAAAAACCAAGAAGAGAAGTAATATAATCATTGTCTTTATTGATTACTTCAGCTAGTAGACCTACTTTATTATAATAACTATTACTATAATAGTATCAGAAATAGTATAGTTATTTATTGACAATATGTTCTACCTTTATAGATTACTATTAGTAATTATCTCAGACTGAGATGTAAAATTCATAAAAAACTTTTAATAAGTGCTCTTCAAGAGTTTAAATATATAATTAAAAATATCTATAGTATATTATCTACAAATAGATAGCTAGATAGAAAGAATTAATTAAACTCTGAAGTAGATACTTAATATTTATTATAGCTATAAGTAAAATAATTAAGATAAAAACTAACTCTAGTTAAATTTATATATAATAATAGCTTAAGTATATGTACTATTTTACTTAAACTATAAATAATATCTATGAACTTTTATAGTTTTTATCTGAACTATAATATCAGTTATATAAGAAATTACTAATACTATATAAGATAATATCTAGTAAGTACAAGATACTCTCATAGAAGTACAAAGATATAAGTAGTATATACTGATAAAAATAGAAAAAAAGTCATCTACAAAAAAGAAAAACAAGTATTACTCAATATCTAATATCTGACTCTAGATAATACAGATCTCAAAATAAAGCTTAGACTCTACTATATTGGACTATTTAAGATCCTTAAAAAATATAAATCTATTATATATAAGTTAGACCTCCTAGCAATATTAAGAAGAATTTACTCAGTATTTTATATATATCTCAACTTTAGCTATATATTCTAAACACCTTTGAAGGAAGAACTATATCATCTCTAGATTCAGTAATTATTAATCAGTAACTAAAATATAAAATAAACTATATTCTAAATTATAAGAACTACTAATTTGAATGAGCTACAAGTTTACCTAGTACTATTTTATAAAATAGAAAGGATATCTTGAGTATATGACTATCTAAGAAAAAGAAGACAATCTTTTGCTAAATATAGAAAAAGTATATAGTAATCCAATATAAACATCTGATATAATAGAAATTCGGATAGAATTTCTGAAAGACAGTCATATTTCTGAATACCTCTGATGAAGAGAAGTACTAATAAGAATTAAAGAAGTACTATAATATAAAATACCTTATCTATCAAAAGCTACTCTCAGTATTATCAAATAATAAGCCTATCTTTTTATTAATAATTACATTTATATTATTGCCAAAAGACTTTATATTCTTTTCTGTACCCAATCTCAAGTTCTTGACTACTTCTATAGAGTATTATCTGAGAATATTATCAATTTAAATAATGAATAATAGAGTGATATTGTTTTTCAAATAGTCTAATATACTGCTCTACAGTTTGATAAGTATCTAGAGTTTAGTACTGAGTCTAATGAGTAGGCCCAGACAAAGAAGGAAAGAATATATATAATAATTTTTTACATATTTATAAGCTACTGAAAATTCTGATAGAAATTTCAATAAAAATTTCTATAGAATTTCTAACTAGTAGTTATAGTTATCTAAAATAGTATAAATGTATATAGATATATCCAGCATATTATATTTAGTCATAGCCTCAAATATATAAATATTCTCTATAATAAGTATATTATAACCTCAGCTCTGCTTTTTTTAAATATAAAAATAAAGTGGTATTCTTATTACAGAACCCACAGATCTGACTTGTTAATAATTCTAAGCCTGATTAACTTGAGATACAAGTATGGCACTTCTATCAGTATAAGAATCCAAAAGCAATACCTAGACTCTGCCATAACAAGCAATTAGAACTCAGCACTTTCTCACAAAAACTCAGAACTTAGAACTGATACATAGTCATCTTGATTATCTACAACATATTAATTCTATTTTATTATAATAAATAACTTTGACTACTTTGCTATAATTTGAATTATATTTATAACTATATTATATATTGTGTTTTAAATATTATAATATATAGACATTGATTTATATATATTAATAATCATCACTTTTATTTTATTTTATTATTAGTCAGAATATTTAAAAGTTTTTTTTTTTTCAATATAGTTTAGGCCAGAATTGCAGCTTTTATGGCTTGAGCAGCTTATGGCTTGAGTAGCTTGGGGCTTGCCCTTGGGGTTTGGGGTTTACGGCTTGCTTGCGGCTTGCGGCTTGCGGCTTGCGGCTTGCAGCTTGCGGTTTTCGTATGGTTGGTCACATTGTAATTACGTAAATCTGGGACTGCTAAAGTCCCACTTGGGTAACCCTGCATATGGACAGTAATTTGATGGGCTGAATAAGGTAAGGGTGGATACAAGATAGTGCTATTCGGCTTTACACGCGTTTCTATTTTTGGGATCTCGTGGAATGACTGCGGCTCTCGCTGATATATTTTTATGAGATCGGGGGGGGTTTTTTTTTCTTTCTTTCCCAGACGTTGACTTCCTTCTCTTGAGCCCATCGTCAATATGTCGAACCGGAGAAACAACGCAGTCGTGATCCCCATGGAGGGCGAATTTGAGAAGACGGACGAAGTGCTCTACCGCGTCTACGCTGCCGACTACACCCCTGATACCTATAGCAACGACTCAGGCAAGGACGCGCTCGTCATTGACAATTTCTTGGGTGAGAGCTGGGGCTTGCCGGAGGATCACACTAGGTGCGCTTGATTCAATCAATGCGATGTCTTCCATCATCGCGTCCGCATACTTACTCATATTGCATCACAGCGAACGTGGGGGTAAAGTTGCATTATGCAAGGAAGCTAGTTGGATGTGGGTTAGTGCATTTGAATTTAATGTGTTCTTCTTATGAACGGCGATTCGGATACTAAAGTAAGCTTTATGGCAGGTCGAAGGATATTTTCACGGCGTCCTCTCGGGAACCTACCACCTGGTGGCATCGATTCGAACGGAGACAGACAATCGTCCTGATACAGACCTTCCTGGGGGACTAAGTTTCTTGGTCGAACCTCGCAGAAAGGTGCGCGCTCTTGCATGGATTGATTATTGCCATCCGAGATTTCAATGGAGTACTCAAACGGTCTCTTGTTGCATTTCCTTTAGACCGATCCTGCCAATAAATCCGGTGACATCAACCACCCGGTGGATGAGCAAATTTTTAAGGACAATAATGGCAAAGGTGTGGAGATACCAATTTGACCTTTTGAATTCCGCTCGTCCTATATAGCATTGGAGCTCATACCGTCTCCTATTTGTAGGCTGGGTCGAGTACATTCTCCCTGACTGTGTCTATATCGAGCCTTGCTATGGGGGCGTCGACGTCAAGTTTGTTATTTATAACACCAACGGCGATTACAAGAGGAATCTGGTAAGCTCTTATTTGGTTGCCTTCAATAATGAAGGATTGGGGATTGATACCAACCTGACCGTACACATATTCTAATCCCAACTCTCCGTTAAGTCATTCGACTACGTCGAATTGAGGCGGCTGACGAAACACCAACAAAAATCACCAGCCAGAATTCAGCAAACTCTACCCCCCAAGACGAACATTGAAGAGAACTTCTCCAGCGACTCGTTGCTTGACCCCACCATCCTATCTCTATTTGACCCCAAGGAATCATACCGAATATTTTTCGCTGGCGAAAATTTCGACACGCGCAAAGACGATGACCACTGTGCGGGTGCGGGTTATCAGATTATGGATCATGAAGAGAGGTAAATGAGTCGCAGGCAAAGTTTTGAGGCGACAAACAAGAATATATATTAACATACGCTCGCTCCCACGTGTTAACAGTGAGTTTGGGAAAGTTGTGTATATCCATCGCGCGCATGAATGGGATGTATGTATTATAGTTTGACCAAACCCGTTTCCTCTAATCACTTCGCGGCTATTCGATATCTTGCAAGATTGCTTACATCACTACTTCTTTGATTTTCAGTTTGCTGGCTATTTGAGATACATCCCCGCAAACACCTACGATGTGATATGGAGAATAAAAATTGACGCAAATAGTTTCGTTGGAACAGGCATGTAGTCGATTATTCGTTTGTTGCCATCGATCGCTCACAATGAAATTGCCTCACCAATCAGACACTCACACTCTAAGACACTTCTCATTGATAAATTCAACTAGATGACATGGAGATACAATTTACCGTGCAAGGCTTGTTTCCAGTAAGTCGGAATTTGAGAAACAATCGCATTCGTGACATGAGAGCGGGACTAAATACCTGTGACATCCAATTCTCCAGGACCAGACTCCAAATGGCGCCAGTCAGCTGACTCTCGACATAAAGGCCGAGGAATTAAATAGGCACAAAGGTGAAGGTATGGTGATGGTGACATCCTACCATTTTTGAATAATTTTTCCGCATGTTCCCTGCTTCTAAGAAAAAAATCCTCAATTTAATGTCTAGGCTGGTTCGAATGGCCGATGCCGGAGGCTTTTGTACTGCAACCGACACTGGGATGGAGCGCAGTGACCTTTCGCACAAGGAAAGGCAATGACCGAGATGAATATTATGGGCTGGTACGTGAATGGGGGGAATTGTTTAAAGGCTTTGCCATCAGGATTTTGATAGATGTGAATCTGACACGACTGGTTGGGTCTCCTTCCTGCAGCACTTCGATTGGGTCGAGCTAAGGCCGCGAAACCGCATCAATGAAAACGAAAGCCAGAAAAGTGATAAGAGCTCGGACTCGGAACAGAACCACCACAAGTCGGTTTCGACGCCGCATCAAAGCCCCATCGATCGGATCTCGCTTTCGGAGTCTGGCACCCATCTGGTCTCGCTGTCGCGGCAGGACGGTCACGTCACTGTCTGGTCCGTCCACGACGGCTCACTGGAGAGATACACCAACTGGAAGTTCGCCGCCATCGCTGACCTTTATATCAGCACCCCGTACGCGGCCACCTCCGTCGCCATCCGCGACGACGCTCGAAGTCTGGTCATCTACGAGGAGCCCATCCCGCGGAGCGATATTGTCACAGAGAGTTCCGATCAGCATCAGGCATCGCTTTCGTGCACGGCCTACTCGATCGATCCGACGCTGAACAATCCGAAGAAAATCGTCAGGCTGCCGAGTATCAGAAACCTCGCAGGATTTGCCAAGTTCGTTCACCCACAAGTCGATCAGGCCGAGATCCAAGCGCATATGATGACCGAAAGTAGCACTACTCTCCAACAAACAAACCCCAAGAATATACTTCAGCCCACGTCCGTACAAAAATCGAGCGAAAACGTTCGTGGATCTTCCTTCGCAATGCCGCAGACCCCCCACACATCGGAAAAGTTCTTATTCTCCACCACAGACTATCTCTATGTGTTCGACGCGACGACCTGGAAGCTCGACCACTGGCTAGACCTGCGCTCCTTCCAAACGGGAGATTCTATCTCAAAGCATATCACGACCAATATCATGATCAACTCTGCAATTAACCTCTCCATGATTCGACTCGAGTCCGAGAACATTGCGTCCATCTTCTCCGTGAAGTCCGGCCGCATGAAAATGCGACTACAAAGTGCTGAAGGATACAAGCACATGGGATCCTCTTTCTACGGTTATAGCAAGATGGCCATCTCCGCCTCCGGAGATCTTGCAGTTATCGCCGGGATCCGAGGCAAATTAACCGTTTTTGACGCTCGCACGGGACTTCGGTTAGGGGAGAGGGTGGAGAATGTGGAAAGGGGAGACATTAGCTACGTCGGTTTCACGGACATTGAGGATCGTATCGTAACCTTGATTCGGCGTCCTGCCGGCGAAGGTGAAAACAGCGCCGCAATAATTGAGGCTCAGATCAGAGACATTTATAACGACTGTCAGGTCATTGCCACCACGCGGTGTGATGCTGTGCCGGTTTTTGGCCGCGTTTTATTCAACAGAGGGACGATCATTGCGATTGACGGATTCGACATTACAACATCGACAGTCGAGCTGACAAAGACAATTTCTGAACATTTTTGCTGTATAGCAGAACATCCGAGGTGAGTTACGACAAGATCTTATATTTTCTTTATATTTCCCCTCGCCACGCAAATTGATTCATGTTTTCTTGCCATCTTCCCAGCGGATCTAAGGATTACGACAATGGTGACGTGTTCAGATACACCACGCCAATGCAAAGCAAAAACGGAAATGTTTCCATCAAAATTGATGTAGTCACCGCCGAACTCAGCAACTCCGAGTTGAGGTACTTGAAACATTTCGTCTGCATCGAAGTCCAAGGGCAGCCCAGCGTCGTGCTATATCCTGAGCCGTGGATGAGAAGTAGTTCGGACAACGAAAATGGTATAGGCGATTTGCTTTCCGCTTATCTGCTGGAGGATGGGAAGAGGTGCCTGATTGTCGGCAGCAATACTGTCCAGGTATTTTTGCGCTCGTTCGCGTTTTTATTGAAATTCATTGTGAGCAGCCCTTTGAGTATAATTGCTCACGATTTATGCGGCGGCTTAGGTTTGGATAACACCACAAGAAAACTCGCCGCTGGCACTACAGTATATTTGGTCCACTCCCCTCGTCGAACCGAACGACAACGCGGTTAGCGCCAAAAATTTCAAAGCAAAAAAGCTTCTCAAAAAGTTGGAGCGGCAGAGGATTATCCACGCCATTGTGCTTATTAACAGCTCCGGGCACGTCAAACTGCGGCTGCGGTGTGTTGAAGGCGAGGATATTACCATCCGTGATGAAACTACCGCCATGTACCTCCAGTACGAACTCACTCTTCCCGACCTAGGCGATCGTTTCAGCCATTTCATTGTCGATCATCTCTTTGATGCTGTCGATCTAGTCGCCGCTATTCCAGAAGGGAATTGCGCAGTACAGATAGAGGCTGTTGTGGGATTTTGTGGCTATTATGCGAGCAGGATCAATAATTTCACGCATGCTGGCAAAGGCGTCACCTTGATTGGCAAGCTCATTCAAGAGAACACCCACTTGGATCCACGCCTCAACGAGCTAGCCATCATGATCCTTAAGAAAAACACCTATCTGCCGCGCTGTCACCATTCGCGACTGTCCACCGACTCGACCTCACTTGCATTGGCCATCAAGAATAGGAACACCCAGATGGTTCTTAAATTGATGAATTACTTTCAGCGATTCCACAACGAACCTGGCGGCCACACCGACGCCGCGTACATGGTGCTCATTGCCGCCAACATCAGCGACCTCTGTATCACTTACCCGTCAGTCGTCACGTACATGCTCAAACGCGTTTCTTATCTGCCGTCTGCGATGGAGCAGTTCGTGAACGAGAATGGCAAGGTCCTGTCGCATTATGGTCCAAACGTCACGGACGCGCTCCAACCCATTTTCATCAACGAGCAACTGAGTGTGAAATTGTCATACCGAATGTTCGCCAATACATTCTTCCACGAAAGAGCGGAAGAAAGAAGCAGCGATTTGATTGAAAAATTGGACGACGATGGGCTACCGTTGCGAGTTTGCGTTGGTAAGTGCAAAAAAAAAAAAAAAAAAAAATTGATGTGTGCAACCTTCTTGTGATACATCTTGATAATAACACTTCTCGTCAAACAGTTCCTCTCGCGGACCTTTGCGTCTACCCCCACGAAAAAAGCAGCTTTTGGGATACTTGGATCAAGCCAAGAAGCCCTTTCTCAAGGGAAGCTCTCGCCGGCAGAGATCCATTGTTTGATTCAGCGGTGATGGAGGCGACACTAGCTTTCAAGTGGCAAGTTAAATTTTATAACATTATTTTTGCCGTGTCCGGCAGGGCTCGTATATAGCTCATTCGGCAATACTCTTTTCTCTTACAGGAACACCTACGCAAAGTACTACGTGTACTTCATTTTCTTCCTCCACTTGTTCTTTGCTATTACTGTTTCTGTCGGGATTGGTCTGGCCAGCGTACAGCCGCCTGACACCCTCACCTTATACGCCGTCATGTGTATCTCTATTGTCATTGCGTGCTTTTTCCTGTTTCAAGAATTCAGGCAGATGACGGCCGAGCCGAAAGCATATTTCTATAGTGTAAGTTTTTGTATCGTACTGATTCATTTGCTTGCATATCCAGTGTCCATTTCAAAAATGTGACACCTCTGTTTGACTTGAATCTTTTTAGATTTACAATTATCTCGACTTATGCACCTATACACTTCCGATCGTTACTTGCTCGTATGTGCTGGCCCAGGTAGAAACTTGATTTCATGTGCTGTCATTTTTGTCCATGGGATATATAGGGTTTAAACGAATTTGCATCGAATCTTTGCAGGGAAGCCTTCCGAAATACGCAGACGGTCACTCATGGCTCCAAAGCTACACGATCCTCCTCCTTTGGTTTGAGATGGTATTTTATACTTTTTTTTTTTTTTTTTTTTTTTTTTTTTTTTTTTTTTTTCACCCGAATGCGCGAGCCCTTGTAAAATAAACACGTTGCTCATACTGATGCTGCTCCCTCGTAGTTGATGCAAACGCGCGTCTTCAAGGAAATTGGCCATCTCATTTTTACAATAATCGAGATCAGCAAGAAAATTTTTTGGCTCTTGGTTGTGATGGGCTTTGTTGTCTTTGTAAGTTCTCCTTAATGCAACTTTGCCTCCAAGCCAATTCGACTTCTATAATTTTTTTAATCGCCTCTTCGTCACCCTTCAGGGTTACACACACGCACTCATTTTTTTGATAAGTTCTTTTCCGGAAGAGGACATCGGGGGAAGCCCCTACCAAAAAAATTCAGTGATGACCGCCCTCATGTCCACCTACTTCTTCGTCACGGGCGATTATGGTGGTATCTCAATGATTGAGGGCAAACCTACTCTCGATTTTCTCAAAGTGGTGTTTTCGTTCTTGACGGGTAAGTCTGACCACAACCGTCATTTTCCATTTCCACAACAATCTGGCTTAAATTTAATCTATTCTTTCTTTTCAGTCATCCTCTTGCTTAACATGCTGATTTCACTCATGAGCGATGTTGTCTCAGATACCAAAGAGACTGGACACAAGGCTTGGTTGGGACAATTGGCCAGTGTAATTGCGGAGGTTGAGGTGCGTCTTGCTAATTCTTCCATAGTGGCGGTCTCGCGAGTCTTTTAGTACATATTTTGCTTAACTTATATGTTCACGAACTAGGTGTACATGATGACCCCAACACAACGCCAAAACAGTCACTGGTTTCCGACGTACATATATTACTATGCGGCTGCCGACACTGTCGACGAATGGGTGCGTGCGTTCCGCCCGCAACCAGATACTGCCACTCAGCCTGCCGTTGACGATCTGAAGACACGGCTAGAGGAGATGAAAAAGAGTTTGGAAGGGTTGGAGATGATGTTAGCCAAAACGCCCGAAACGGGCGGGAAGAAGGATTGATTCTTTTATATTATTGTTGTTGTTTGTTGTATTATCTTCTACCAAGTCCATAAGTTCAAGCATGGATGTATCTTTTTATATTTTGCGTAATAAACTGCCGAGAGCCTATGTCCACCGAGGGAGTGCGTAATTGGGTAGTTAGGACGGTCGGTCGGTCGAAGAAAGGGAATTGGAATCGAGATTCAACGCATTTTTGTTTTGTAGTGTTGTCTGGGACACCTTCGCTCGTCAAAGAAATCATACGGCTCGCGGAATTAAATGCTTTGGCTTTGCCGGGGCTTCCACAGAATGAGTAACTCAAAATGCCACAATCCTTAAAACTTTAGAAGGGTTGACGTGAATTCAAAATCGGTAATCTGGCCACCAGCAGCTAAAGAAACCGTATTTTCGAAACCGCCTGGCTGTTGACAAAGGAGAACGTGGCTCTGGTCACACGAACGTTTTCACCCAAGTCAGGATCAGGTTCCCCTCTCTATCGACAGACGGTTTTGATATGATGCTCTACAAACCGGTCTTCGCACCAGAAGTGGAGAACGAGGCATTGGTGCGTCCTCGAGGTCCTTGATACGGATTTGAAGGAGTTACGCGGCCAGCGGATCCGCGACGGCGAAAGAGTTGTTATTCTCTACCCAGTTCTTGTTCGGTTTATCTCCCACATCCCCAGTACCACTATTGTCCCCCCTCTCTCCCGCACGATACTGATCCTTACAGAGCTAGCCTTTTTAAACCAACATCTGTTTAATTCACGCAGCCAACAATACCGTATGCACCGTTGCACCTTGCACGAGGATCTAGCTGTATTTGTAAACGGAGGGGGCCGGCAGAGAAGCAATGCTGGAGGAGTTTTTGTGCGGAAGAAGACAGAGACCAAGGGGGAGGGGGGGGGCCTGAAAACCTACGATCACGCTAATAGTCATTCTCTCTTTCTTTTCACATCCAGGTCATCCATAGTATGTTTTTTTTTTTTTTTTTTTTTTTTTTTTTTAATCCAGCAATCGTTATCCATGATACGTGGTTGAACTAGAAACCAAACGACCTGAATGCGTTGACAATCTTGCTCCACGAGTACTTGATTTGCGCCATACAGAAATCCTATTCCTATTGAGCGAATGATGGCAAGTAGGTTATCGTAGACGTCATGGCGTTTACAAGTAAAATCCATTTAGTGCGAACTTCATAATTTTGTGATATAAATGCTATCCTCTACACAATGTTACAAATACAAACAAAAAATGAACATAAAATATATAAAACAAAAAGACGAGAGGGCGAAGAAGATACAAGCCCCATGTTTTTTATTTTATTTTTTTTCCTATCGCTGATCAATTACGAAAACAGGGGTATCACAATATCTACTAATAAGCTGGTTCCTGGTGGCTTGAAGGTGGGATTCTCTGATGGAGAATGGGATGGCGTATACTTGAACGGTTAAACGGTTAAGTCAGCGCGGATCGGGTGTGACGTCATCACCAGGATTTCGCGGGCATTCGGATATGTTCAGGTAGTCTACCAAAATCGGTCCTCCAAGATCATAGAGAAATTACTCGGAATCAACCCAGCTTTAGTAACTGGTCCTCCCACCATCCGTCTTCTTACTATCACATCGCCTTCCCGGAACAATATCTGTGTCAATCTGGTGTGGAAGAGAAGTAGAAAGCTATTTTGGTGAGTGACGTCTTGATGGGGCAGGGTGATAATAGCTCAGATAACACCATAATGCTTGGACTCCATTTGCAAAAGTTGGTGAGAAAATAAAATAAATGCCAATCAAAAAATTGAATAATATTCAGCCAATGGCAAGCATCTCATGGATATAATACTCACTGTGTCCTATAATTGGCGTCCCATCCTCCAACTTCGGCTGTTCTTCATAAGGCTTCTCGAGCCGTTGTTCAGCATTCTTGTCTTTCGTCTTGTGTCCATCTTTATCACAATTGCCCTTTTCATCCACTTTACCAGAGAGATTGTCCGATATCCACGCCAACGGCGACATAACGGATTGCTGTCCAAGTTTTCCCTCTTTTCCCTTGCCCTTTCTCACCTTATCCTTCTGGTCAGGGCCCGTGAGCCATTTGAGTGCAAGGTTTTTCATCTTGGACATGAAGCCTTCACTCAGGACGAGATTATCTTCTTGGATGGTAGCTGGCTTGTTGTCGACAGCTGTATTCTCCTGCAAATGCCGTCCTGCATATGCTATTATTAAATGTGAAGATTAGGGGTTTGTGCATAATAAAATCCATCAACCCTGAAAATATCGATAGGACATCCAAAAAACCGATCTCAAACTCCGCTTCAACAGCACCACTCTTCCCTACACATACCTGCATCTATCGCAAACTTCGAACCCCACCCTTGCCTCCTAGCCGCCTTCGCCATCGTGCGCAACCGTGTCAATATTTCAATCATGCCGGGTCTCTTGGACGGGTCGCCGTCCCAGCACTGCATGTAGAGCTCAATGTATTCTTGAGGCGTGCCCTCAATGGGGTCCGCGCGTAGGCCTTGGAAAATGTGCTCGGCCGTAAGGAAGTCGACGTCCGGGAAGGGAGGCGTCCCGTCCCCGCTGATATCCCAGAGGACCACGCCCAGGCTATAAATGTCACTTCGGGCGTCATCTTTAATGGGGATGCGCGAGCGGGCGATGAGTTCGGGAGGAATCTTAGGCGTAATGGAACGGGAGGGACGTTAGGAGGCGTGATTGTGAGACTGTTCAAATGAGCGCAAGAGGGAGGGAGGATTAGCGAGAGAATTACGAGTTGGAAGTAAATAAGGTTATACATACGTACGGAATGTGTGCTGATATGGTAAGTTTTGATATTTTAGAGACGGTTACTCCGCTTAGACCCAAATCGGCAATGAGCGCTCTTCCCTTATCATTAATTCTATCGTCGTGCACAGTTAAATTATCAAATTAAAGGCCTGTTCTTTATCGCGAAAGCATACAAAAAGATACCCACAAGATATTATCGCTGTGCAGGTTGCGGTGGATTGCCCCCTTGTTATGGATGTAGTTGAGTGCCTCGGCGACCTGACACGCGAGCCTCAACCGCTCTGCCCAGGTCAGCCTGCCAGCGTTCTTCTTTAGGTAGTTGGTGAGAGAACCCTGCTCGACATGCTTCATCACCATTAGGTAAGCGTTTGTCGTAGGATCTTTGTGGGAGAAACATTGTAAGGAAGGTACATACTGTGTAATTCAACAAAAAAACAGTCGCCGAATAAGCTAGGTATATACTTACGTCGTGATATCCCGTGGTACCGTGCGACGAAGTTTTCGTCGTCGATCTGGCGGAGAAATTGTAGCTGGACAAAATACACCATAATCAGTTTGATGAGCGTCCAAAATTGACTCTTGTGAATTCCTCTCCATCTAGTTTTATGCTGCAGTACCCCGACCGCATACACGCAGAACCGTACCTCATTTATAAAATTCTTATAACCAACAGGATCCGCTTCAACTGATTTCAGTTGCTCCCGCAGGCACTTTAGTGCATGCATCTGTTTGGTGTGCTTCTTGCCTGCGGCGAAATACATGACGAGAAATCCTTCTCGTGCGTAGAAGACGGGGCCCTCGTTAAGCTCTTTATCTAATTCAAGGTAGTCTATATGGCCCTGCTCGATGGCGGACTGGATCCAGTCCTTGTTGCTGGGGCTGCTTGATTGTTGCATGGTTCGTAGATCCATCGTTGGGCTGTCAATATGTCCATTTCTGAAAGATAGGAACTTGCCAAGCCACCCAGGGGTTTAATTACGCCATGTGTTTCGAGAAAACGAATGTGCCACCGTTTGGGTCTTACTAAAGTTGTTATCCCTTCTACCTTCAATCGGAATTGTGTATTTATTCAAATGCAAAGACACATGATATTCTAATCTAATTACAATGAATTTAATAACTAGCCAACAATTGCTCATCTAAAAGCGTCAACAAATATAAATAAGCCACATACTTCATGTTGCCAATCCGCCCAGACCACTACATCCTGAACTCAATATGCCATGACTCCAATGTCCTTGCCAATATTTCGGCCCGAATTTTAACTTTACTGCCTGCCTTCCTGTTTCCATTTTTTAACCATCTCCCTCCATTTCTTCACCTCATTCGTCGGGTCTACGTAGTATAGAATTGCTGGATGCTTATTCTTGTCTTGTCTCAAGACTTCGGTTGACCTACGAATGAATGAGTTAGCTCGGTATTGTTCATCAAAACAAAAAGAAAACCGTGACCCTTCAAGGGAAACCTAGCTCTGTATTTGTATAACCTACAAAGTCGTTTCAATTTCGGCTATGACCTCAGCAAACATACGTAGCCATACTCGCTTGCCTGCGAAAGAGATTTATTTGTGAGAAAACGCATTCTAAGTGCAAGGCAAAGTTTGGCCAAGCCTGTGCCTTGTTCCTTGGTGTCGGTGAACACATCGTTGATCATGGCAATCACAAAAGTGACGTATTAAGTTTACTATATAGAATTCTTCATGACGGAACAGGATAGATGTTTACTTACGGATGTTGAGCAAAACGACGACTACGACCAATGAGTATATATTCCAACAAATATTTGAAGGAGAAGGCTGTTTGTAATAGCATCAGCGGGTCCTGCGAATCGATGAAAGGAAATATTAATAATTGTGGGGGCTCGAATACTCTTTAATGGTCATGATACTCACCCTAGTCTCCGCTTGAAAAAAACCACACAGCTCGAAAGGCATAATAAAAACTGCGGAACCCGTTGCTTGACTGATAGTAATGATGCAACCAAAATAAAATTCAGTGGTCAAGATCGGAGCGTGTTGTAATAAAAATGCGGGTTGATTCAGAATGGGATTATTGCCTACCCCATCGCCAGAAGTTAATAAAACGCTTCCAATGTATGTACCATTGGTTGCGTCCGTCAGACTGGCTGTTCCAGATGATTGGGTTGCACTCGCAAAGAAATCATCCCTGAAGCTTTAATGACCATGAACTAGCGATCGGATATGGGCATACATGCGATGGTGCTCGTACGAACCCTGAATGCAGTGACATCGTTCCAAATATTACTGTGGATGAAGTTGACGTGATATTGCAAAACGATTTGATCCCGTATTGTCGTTGCGTGTGCTTAAAAATCCATGACTCCGTCAGCCTAAATCGTAAGGATATTTTACTTGTCTATACCGCTTTCCTGCTACGCTTGGAAGCGCAATACTAACCCATGTATCCGATAGGTAACCAATTCGGCGCCTTGATCGACTACTTTTGGTACAACATCGACCCGTAAATATCTTTTCCTACTGTGTATACCTGCCATTTCCGCCTGCTATCACGCATTGAATATAACGCTTTCTGGTATTCCTGCCACAGAAACTGCGTGCTGATTGACTACGACGAGCCCATTAATAAACTAGCTCAGGGCAAGGAGCAATGGAGTTCAATTGACTTCACCACGAGCCTTGTTGTCAGAGACGAATACTCGTACAGTCGCATGTATGATGGTATGTTAAATGCCGTTGGCCCTTGGGTATGGACTCTTTGAAATTTATATCCCGTCCCGCATATTTGACTTTAATTGCACCATTTTTCGTAGACAACGATTGTGGTACTATACCGACATCGCACCAGACTCGGCCAGCAAACATCTGCGAATACTTCCTGCACGAAGGCAGCAATAATCAGCATAGCGTAAATCGGCGTAGCAACAATTATTTCGGTACAAGGAGGTCTCGAAAGGCTCGAATGTGAGGTAATGCGAATCAAACAGGGTGTTTGGAATGAAGTGATGAGTGCACCTCAATTTTGTGGAATTCCACACCACAAATGTATTGACACCAAAGATTCGAGGGTGTAACATACTCCGTGTTTTGGTCATCTTCGAAAATAACACCATTGTTAAAATTTGAAGTATTGGAAATATACAAAAGTTTACAGAAAGCACGAGATTCAAAAAAAAAAAAAAATAAAATAAAAAATAAAAAAAATAAAGGACAAAATATCAAATATAAATATATTGTTGAGTCACAAATAACAAACGATAGCACATGAAAGTGAGAATCGTAGAACTCATTACTCGTTGGGGAACGGCGGTAGCGGTGGTGTTCGACACAATCTCCAAAACGTCTGTCTTTCTGTTCGCGTGTAGAAAGATGATGTGATCAACGTGCAGAAGCGTAACAAGTGTTTTTTTTTTGTTTTTTGTATTTTGTTTTTTCGGGTCCACGAACGTTCCACAGCAAGGTTCCACGTGGTGTGGGCCTTGCAGGGGCGTGTCCCTTCACCTCGCACAATGAAACCCGCTGTATTAGAGACACAGATTACCCAGCAATCCATGCGACGCGGATGCCACTTGCTAGACGATAATACCAACATCAATATTTACGGTGGTAATAAGTTGTTTCCTGCGTATGATATCAGCAATGTTTTATCCAAGCAACTTATCAAGAAATACATTTACGCTCCATCTCAGTAATATATCTTACCACAATGTAAACGTTATATTCTCATCTAACTCTGCACTGCAAACACTTATGCAATATATAGTATCTCTCGCTTCAATCTGAGTGAGACCTTCAAATAGTATGTGTCAAAAATGAATTCTATTATTATGGACATGCGGGTCTCTGAATGTACCCTATTGCTTGGCGGGTTGTGTGTCGTGGGAGAGGGAATGTCATCTGACTCCTGTCATGTTGGCCATTACCATCGGATATTGGTACCGTCGTACGTCATGCTTTGAGCCTGCATGTAAATGTAAGCAACATTTTTTTCCTTTCACATCTAGGGCTGGGGAATGACTAAGTCATTTAGTCGACCAAGATCTAGTCTAATCGAGTTGTAATCGTTAATTCTCGGTCTATTGTGTGTCACAGCAAACGATGTTAATGAAATGAAATAAGACTAAGGCTGAATGATAGCAGAAAGACAGGCTATTAAGTGATGGTGATAATAAATGCAGGCTATTGAGACGACGGTGATAATGATGGCAAGTGGCACAGGAAATTATGGCGCAAATTCCCTTTCATGTGATCGACGCCTAAATTCTGCTCAACAGATAATGCGGATAATACAGTTCAAATCATCGCCCCGTCATGTTCGGTTTTTAGGTGATTTCTAGTCGATCTCTATAAGGGTTCTCAGCTGAACAGGGGATAGCTTCTAGCTGAACAGGGGTTCGGGCAGTGCAAAGCCATCAAAGTATTTACACACAATGTCGCAATACTACAAATTCAACATAGCAATGGACAGACAAATCTCCATCTAACTTCAAGCACCATTTACCTGCAACACCGACACACCTAAAGGCTAAAAGATATCATTTTTCTAAAACTCTCCTTTTTCAAGACTGTCTCCATCTATGCTATCTAGGAAAGACCTCGAATCGGATCGAATTGGAGCTCGATTCGTTCATTTAGGAGCACTACTCAGGGTTGACTTTTGTTACGCTCAAATCTCTAACCAGAGGATTAGCATTTGTCCGAACCCCTGTTCCCTGATCATCACGTCCAAGTACCCGGTACAATTTACCCCACATGCACTTCTCCATAAAAGTATACATGACCTTATCCGTCAGGGTATATCGTCTTAGATCCAGTTCGCGGGTGGTCACAATTCCTATGAATACTATTAAACCTTTTGGTCCATTATATTTATTGTTGTGGATGGACTTTAGATACAAATAATTACATGGACGACAAATCAGTTGGAATTCTTGCACATAGCAGTCATATTTAGTTATTTTCAACAAATTAAATATACAGACTCTGTAATAAAACTATATGCTGATAGAATTAATATGTTGTGGATAATCAAGATGATTATCAGCTCTAAGTTCTGAGTGCTTGTGAGGAAGCACTAAGTTCCAATTGCCTGTCATGGCAGTGTAGTCCAAGTATTACTTTTGGATTTTTGTAGAAGTACTATACTTATCTCAAGTTGATTAGGCTCAAAATTATTAACAAGTTGGATCTGAGGGTTCTGTAATAAGAATACTGCTTTATTCTTATGTTTGGAGAAAGCAGAGCTGAGGTTACAACATACTCAGTACAGAGGATATTTATATAGATTTGAAGCTATAACTAAATATAGTGTACTAGATATATTTATATATAGTTATATTATATTTGATATCTATAACTGTTAGTTGGAAATTCCATAGAAATTTCTATAGGAATTTCCATTAGAATTTCTATCAGAAATTCCAGTAGTATATAAATATATAATGATTTGTTATATTCTTCTCTTCTTTATCTGAACCTACTTATTGAATTTAGTACTAAACTCTAAATACTCATCAAACTGAAGAACAGTATACTGAACTACTTGAAAGATGATATTGCTCTATTATTCATTACTTAAATTGGCAATATTCTCAAAAGATACTTCACAGAGATAGTTGAGAACTTGGAGTTGGGTACAGAAAAAGACATAGAGTCTCTTGACAATAATATAGATATGATTGTTAATGAAAAGACAAACTTATTGCTTAGTATTACTGAAGATAACTTATTAATAGATGAGACATCTGATCTCATAGTATTTCTTTAGTTTTTATTAATAATAAAAGATCTGAAAATATTAGATTCTTTTAAGATATTATTGGGCTTTGTTTGGGTCTAAGTCTCTAGAGATTTGTATATTAACAGAGAGTAGTTTGGTAAAATTCCATTAATATTCAATAGTTATAAGAACAGTAGTAGTGATCTTATTCTTGGTTTGTTCTTAGTATCTTTGCTGGATACTCATATTTTAGTAGATTATCTATATAGGATTATTCAGATTATATTTCTCTTTATCAAAAATATTCCGAAGTATAACTGTCTTTGAAAATTTCATCAAAATTTCTATTATACTAGATATCTATATTGAGTTACTACTTTCTATATTTAGTAAAAGATTATCTTCTTTTTTCTAGATAATATTATACTGAGATATCTTTTTCATTTTACAAGATAATATTAAGTAAGTTTGGCAACTTATCCAAATTGATAGTTTTTATGATCTCAAATAGAATAAACTTTATATTCTAGTTCTTAGTTAATAATAATCAGATCTAGAAGTAGTACTATACTTTCTTTGAAGGTATTTTTAATATATAGCTAGAGTTAAAATATGTGAAATACTGAGTGAATTCTTTCTAAAGTTATTGAGAGGTCTAACTTATATATAACAGAACTATACTTCTTCAGAATCTTAAATAGTCTAATATAGTAGGGTTTAAGTTTCTTCTTTAGTTCTGTATTATTCAGAATTAGATATTATATACTGAGTAATATCTATTTATCTTTTTCATATATAACTTCTCTTCTATTTTTATCAATATATACTACTTGAGTTTTTTGTACTTTTATAAGAATATTATATACTTACTAAATAGTATCTTATATGATATTGATAACTTCTTATATTACTGGTACTATTACTTATATGATAGTTATGGGAATTTGGGGATATTGTTCATAGTTCAAATAAAATGAGGTCATTTTTATACTTATACTTGTACTATGTATTATTATATATAAATTTAGCTAGAGTTAGTTTTTTGTTTCAATCTTCTACTTATAGTTATAATAGATACTAAGTATCTGCTTTAGGGTTTAATTGATTTATTCTGTTTGATCATCTATCTATAAGTGATAGACAGTAGATATCTTGAGTTATACTTTTAGTCTTTTAAAGAGTATCTACTAGAAGTTACTTGTAAATTTCACATCTCTGTTAGAGATGATTATTGATAGTAATCTATAAAGATAGAATATATTGTTAATAAATAATTATGCTATTTCTAAAGCTGTTATAGTAGTGATTATTGCAATAAAGTAAGTCTGCTTACTGAGATAATTAATAAAGACAATAATTACATCTCTTTTTTTCTTCATTTTTGATAGTTAAATAATAAAGTATATTTTAATATAGTCTCAATTTTAGATAAAAATTAGTAGTAGCTATAGTATTCTAGCTAGAGCTTAGTTGCTAAGCTTGTATCTTTGGCAAACATCATAAGATATAATATAGTTCTTAATATTAGCTATTATCTTAGACTAGTAGAAATCTCAGACAATATATTAGTTTATCTTGTTAAATTCTATACAATTAGCTATAAGTGTATTATATAATTTTTATAGAATTTGTAAATAAATAGAAGTGTTAGAAACTCAAATCTTTATATTATTAAGATATATATATCTATTTTGAATAGAAGTATTCTTATATATCTTCTTTATAATATTATTTCCTTTTTTGAGGATTTGTTTGACAATTTCTTATATATTGATATCTTTGGTATACTTCTTTTTAACTTTTTTAAATAGGTTAATAGTGATATTACTAATTGCTATAAGGTTGTTCTTCTGAATACTTTGAAAAAGTATATCAGTTACTTTATTCTTAATATCAGCAATATATTTGATTTTAATATTAAAAAGTATAAGAATCTACATCCATTATACTTATCTTTCTGTAAAAATTAGTTATGTCTAAATATATTATAGAGCTTGATAGTCTATCTATAAGATGAATTTTTTACTAAAGAGAAAATATCTCTATAATTACAGAGATCAGATGATTGTAAGAAGTTTCTTATTTATATTGTATAGTTCTTTTTTATACTTATTCAGCTTCTAGGATAGATATATAATTGAGTATTTATACTAGATTAATATAGCTCCAATAGTAATATTTGAGATATCTGTAGTAATGATGAAGAGTTCTGTAGAGTCTAAACTGATCAGAATTAGTATATCAGTCAGTATTGCTTTAGAATATTTATTGCTATAGTATATTCTTCTATTCATTCTTTTTTAATATTGATTTCCTTCTTATAAAGACTTATAAATAGGAAGGCAATTGCTGAGAATTTTTGAATAAATCTTTAGTAGTATCTAGCTAATCCATTGAATCTTTATAGAGACTTGAGGGTCTTTAGAATAGGTTAGTTGCAGATTACTTCAGTCTTTTTAGAGTTAATAGTAATACTATTTACTAAGATAATATATTCTAGATATTTAATTTTCTTCTTAAAGAAGTAGTATTTTTTTCTTTTTGCTAAGAGTTTGTATTCTTAGAGTATATTAAAAACTATCTGTAGATATTATTAGTATATAATACTACTTATATTATATACTAGGATATCATCTAAATATATTAGAATAAATACTTTAAGATATTTTCAAAATATGATATTTATCTGTATCTAGAAGGTTACTAGTGTACTGATAATTGAGTGCACCTTTCTCAGCTATCATTCACATTATACACACTTTTACAACACACTTTCAAGTCATTTATTGGAGAAAGGTACTAAGGCAATAGCAAACAGCAAGTAATCTGGGGCACATACTGGGTAGGGCAGCCCTAGTGCATTTGACTGGCAGCAGGTGAGAAGAGATCCTGGCCTGGGGGAGGGTATAAGGGGGCTATTGGCAGGAGGACAAGGAGGGGGGGGAGGCAGCAGTAGAGGACAGAGGTCTGGGAGAATAAGTTTTGCAGAAATGATGAAGAAGAGGTAGCAGTCATCTGGGTTGGAGGGTTGGCTGAGAAAAGGTAAGGAGATGAAGAAGACCACAGTTCACAGAGGAATAGCTCTTGGTGGTGAGGGCAGTGGAGCTGAGGGAGTAGTAACTGGGGGGAGTATAACAGCTGATGGAGATGGGACTGTCAATCTGGAAAAAAATCCAGATGTGACTGCTGATAGTGTGGCTGAGCAACTGAGGCTTGGAAGGTAAGAAGATTTGGCAGATGGTGTGATGAGCCTGGTGGTGGCCCCATTACTCAAGAAATTGATCTTGGCATTCATAGTGATATTGTGCTTCCAGGACCTAGCAGTGATGGCGAAAATGGTGCTGGGGCTTATTACTAAGCAGGTGGCTGGAGCAGCATCCATAAAGTTCCTAAAGGGATTGGAGGGAGTAGAGGTGGGCTTTAAAGAGGCTGAGCCTTTGGAGGAAGCACTGAAGGTTGGATTGATAGTTGGAGAGATGTGTGTTCTGATAGCATACTGTCTGAAATGGGACCCCCAGGTGGTCCAACTGCTGGTGAAAGGAGTGCCCATAGTGACAGTAGTAGAGATGAGAAGGAGAGTCAAAGAGGTCATGATGGAGTATAGAGAGGTAGTAGATATTAGATTCAGAGTCTGAGAAGAGACCTTGCTCAGAACTGGAGATGTGGATATGAGGATTTGGCTGGCAGGGAAAGAAGCTACCAGGAAGGCAAGAGACTGGCCTTCGGGGATGGTCTGGGGGGCGATCTTATATAAGGTGATGAGGGTGAAGGGGAGTGAGGAGGAGGAAGAGGACTTGCTAGAGATGCTGAAAGAGCTGAGTGGAGCAGTAGAGCAGTGGGCGAAGGCTTGGAAGACTTTTGTGAAGTCAACACACCTAGAGGTGGTGGATGGGAAGCAGATTTGAGTAGACAAGGGGTAATGGGAAAAAGCTCAGAAATGTAAGTATCAGAAGGAGCTGCTGGCTAAGATGGAAGGTCAACTACAGAAAGAAGCAGGTGGAATGGTGGAAATGGAGGGTGCTAAAGTGAGTGTCTGGGCCAGCAAGGATGGTGGGAGTGTAGGAAAGGGGACAGGAGAGGACAGGAAAGCAGCTGATAGTGATCTATATACTGATGGTATGTTTGAGGTCTGGGAAGAAGACTGGGAGGGATCGCCTACCCCTATTCCTCTTATCAGATAAGGTCTGGCTTCCTGAAGCAGGGTGGGAGAGAATGTACTAATGAAGGGGGCCCAGTAAGTGCAATTTGGAATTCCTGAGATGGCAAATGAGGGATAAGTGGTGGCAGTTGGAGAGGAGGAACTGGTGGATGTCTCAGAGGTGTGAGATGAGGCTGTGAGTACTGAGGCTAACACCATGATGTTAGATGGCAGGAGACCAGTGACTCCTGGAGGGAAGGAAGTGGGGAACCTACTTTGGATGTGCAGGATAATGAATAACCTGGCAGCTGAAGAGTTGGAGGAGGTAGACTTGAGAGTAATAAGCAATGAGCATTGGGTGCAGATCCTGCAAAGGGATGGTATGGAGTTGGCATTGAAGGCAGAGATCCTTATGGTGTATCTGGAGGAGGAAGGGTATGAGGTAGATAAGGAGTGAGAGGTGGAGCTAGCTGGAGTTGCTGGTGAGAGGGCCAAATACTGTTGGGCCAAGTGACATGGATTGCAGCTTTGGCAGGAGGCCTGCCTGGAGTACTGAGAGGAGTTCAAGAAGAAGGCAGATGGGGAGATAAATGAGCTGTTGGCTGGATTGAAGGCTCAGAGGGCAGAGGAGGTGGAGGTGACTGTGGAACATAATCTGGATTTGGTATAGGAGGAGATGATTATAGAGCAGTAGAGAAGGACTTGATAACACACCATATTTCATTATGAATAGTATAACTAACATTTTTTCTTTAAATATGAATGGGTTATGGAGTGCTTATCGATAAAGGAATACTTTTATTTAGCTGAAGGGATTGGAGGCCAATCTCTTCCTCTTGCAGGATATTAGGTGTGAAGATGATTTGGATAGCCTAGAATGGATGAAGAAATGGGGAGATGAGGCAGTTTGGAAGGGCAAGGTTGGGATTCTGGTATGGAAAGGCAGAGGGGAGATAAGAGAAATACAGAGCTGGGGGGATAGATTGGTCTGGGGTGAGTGGATACATACAGAATGGAAGTCAGTCACAGTGAGCTCTTGTTATTGCTCTACTGTATGGGGTGAGTATGTGGATTGAGTGAAGGACCTTCAGGAGAGTAGGATCCTTACAGAGGCTAGGGTGGATATGCTTGGTGGAGACTTCAATATGGTCTGAGATGTACTGTTGGATAGAACAGATAGAGGATGGGGAGCTGAGGGTCAGAGTGGAGGACTGGTAGCATGGGAGGAAGTAGAAAGGCTGAGTGCTCTGGTGGATACAGGTAGGGAGTACTGGGGAGATAGGAGGGTATACACACATTGGGCAGGGGGTTTGGAGATGAGAATTAATTGAATTCTGACAGCTGGCTACTGAGGCTTGGATGTTTGGAAGTCACTGGAGGTGGAATGGTGTTCTTGATCAGATCATTAGGGGCTTTTAGGACAGGGGCATTTTGGGGAGAGTGGGGATGGGCCTGGACATTGGTGCCTCAATTCCTTCTTATTAGATGATAAGTTCTGGTGGGATGAGTGGGTTGTAGACATTCAACTGAGGGTGGAGTACTAGAGACAGGAAGGTGCCCTAATTAATGTTCAATGAATGTAGATGAAAGAGATGGCCAGGACCTACTGGAGTGAGACTGGCAAGGAGGCTGGGAAACAGAGGAGGTGATGGGTGAGATGGGCTTCTAGTAGACTGTCTAGACTCTTGGAGGATTGAGTGAGACTGGCAACATTAGAGGAGGAGGAGAATTGAAGATCAAGGAGGGCAAAAATAGAGGTTGGTGAACTATAACAGGTATTGTAGGAGGAGGAAGAGGTGAAGGTGCAGAGTTTGGCAGTGTGGCTCTATTGGCAGGGTTTGGAAGAAGGAGAGAGACCCTCAAAGTATCTTATAAGAGCTCTTTAGGTGAGAAGGATACAGCAAAGATGGGAGGGGGTGCTTGACTCTGATGGTATTCTAGTACATGGTATATAAGACATTCTTGGATCTTTAAAGAAGTATTAGAGTAGATTGTAGAGTGAGGAGGAGGGTGGGGCAGATGCTGATGCCATTGATCAAGCATTAGAGAATTGGTGCCCCCCATGAGTAGATGGGTTGGAAGATTTGGTGTTGCCAGTACAAGAAGAGAAGATCCACCAGGTTCTTGCTGTGACAATACTAGGTATGGTGCCTGGGGAGGATGGTTTGCCCTGGGACTTCTGGAAGAAGATGGTGGAAGTCTCAGGAGTACTGAGTAAGATGACAGCATTGTATAATTTTATTTTACAGACAGGGAGATGGGTGGGGGAATAGGATCTGGGGTTGGTGACATTGCTTTTTAAGAACAAAAGAAGGTGGGAGAACTGGAGGCTGATTATGCTACTGGATATAGACAGAAAGTTGGTAACTAAGGTGATGGTTACAAGGCTACAAAAGATGGCCCAGCAAGTCTTGGGCATTGAGCAGAGAGGCTTTGTAGGAGGCCAGCTCATTAGGGATGGTACAGCCTGGATACATGGAGTTATTGAAGGGGCACAAGCTAGTGGATTAGATAGATGACTGGTCTTTTTGAACCAGAAGGCTTATGACTAGGTGAGGTAAGTCTGGCTAGCAAAAGTATTGAATAGGACTGGGGTTCTGCACCAGTTCAGGTCAGCAATGGTCAGCCTACTGGAAGGGAGTAGGGCTGCACTCATATCTAATAAACATAGAGGGGTAGCATTTCTCCTTAGTAGAGGGGTACCCCAGAGGGACCCACTGTCCCCCATTCTGTACACCCTTTCCCTGGAACCCTTAATGGATTGAATTTGGCAAAAGATAGTGGGGCTCTCCAACTTTGGCATTGGGTGGAAAGTAGGGGCCTTTGCAGATGATATAGTGGTCAGCCTGAGATCAATTACTGATATTAAGAAGCTTAAGAAGACAGTAGAGTGGTACAAGGAGAACTCTGGGGCTAAACTTAATTGGCATAAGTGTGAAACAATAGTGTTAGGCAATGGTCTGGTGGGAGGAGAGGTTATTGGAACAATTGTCCCTACTGGTGAGGCAGTGTGGTACTTGGGTATCTATCTATCAGTATATGGGTCAGTTCTACCTAGGCTTTGGTGGGAGCAGTGGGTTGGAATCTGGGGGGAGGCTCTGCAGAGTTGAGGGGGTTGCCAATTATCTCTGGCAGGGCATGTCTCAATTTTGAACATCTACTGGCTGCTGAAGTTGTGGTATCTGGCTTATCATCTGGACTTCCTAGTCTGAGTAGTGAAGAGATTGATGAAGCTGGCCAAGGGGTAGATCTGGGCTGAAAGAAGGAGTCAGATCAGCTGGAAGGTCTTGTCTTTACCAGTGGCAAGTGGTGGACTTGGGCTGGTTGACTTTCCAAAGAGGCTGCACTACTTGAGAGCATGGTGGTTGAAGAGAGCCATAGAGTTGAGAGGGAGAGGTTGGGTTTTCCTATTGCAGAAGGTCTGGGAGATGAGGTCCTTACCAAGAGGCTCAACTGGAGATCTCTTATCTTTGGTTGGCCTTCAGAACATTGAATAATTGCAATACAAAGGCTTCTGGTGGGGAGTGGTGGAAGGGGCACACTATATTGGAATTCATTGGCAGGAAAATGAAGGAGAGGTGGCTTAGGACCTAGTGATATAGAGATAGGACTGAGTGTTGCTGGGTGGTATTCCCTTAATCAAGTTTGATATTAGTGATGAGATAGAATACCAAAGGGAACCAGACCAGGATCTGTGGCCCAGTAGTTGGCAAGGAGTAGGAATCAGCAAAGAGTGGAACTGGCATGGCATTTGGGCCTGGAGTGCTGAGGTGAGAAGATGGATGCCACCAAAGTACTGGGTAACTTAGTGATACATGTTGAGGAGGAATGTAATACTCAACTACTACTCTGGTCATCTTATTGAGGAGGTTGCTTCGACTGTAAGGAGTGCCATAATGTAGGATAGAAAGGAGAATATGTACAGATACCTGAATATTAGCTAGGAGAGTGCAAGTACTTGGTGACTTTGGTGGACTATTGGGGATTATTTGGAAGTAGAGTGCAGGAGAGTTGGCACATGGGAGTGGTGGGAGGATTTGAGAGATAGATTGGTGGGGGGGGTGGGAAAGGAGTGGCTCACATTAGGCTGGGCTTTGGCCATTTAGGTAGGGTTGGTCAGTTACTGGCTATTTGTTTTTGAGAATGGGAGAAGACTGGGCTTGGGGGTCTGGCTGCTGCAGTAATATAGCCTTATGTATGACACCTTAACAGGCTGGTGGCTTGGTTGGGGGTTACAGAGTGGTTGAAGGCATCACTTGGTAGAGAAAATCTGTAGGCAGAGTGGGGGGAGGGTTGAAGTAGTGGGTGAGAAGGTGGTCTTTGTTCAGGAGGAGGTGGGGAGAGGTTCCCCTATAGGAATTAGGTAGTGGGAGGAAATACTGTAAACTTATTAATAGACTGGTAATAAATGGCAGAGTCCAAGTGACTATAAAAAAAAAAAAAAGTTACTAGTATATTGATAAGTTCAAAAGGTATTATACTGAATTTATAATATCTAAATCTTATTTAAAATACTATTTTTGAGATATCTTCTTTTTTGATATAAATTTGATAATATGTATCTAGATATAAGATTAATGAGTAAAAAGGTCTTAGTATTATATACTTGGTCAAGTAGTTCATTGATTTATAAGAGTATATATATATTAGTTTTTAATAGATATCTTATTGAGAGTTCAGTAATTAATATATATATAGAGGCTACTATCCTTCTTATAGATAAAGAGAATTAGTATACTATATGGTAATTTTAATAGATATATAAGACCTTTGTTTGATAGATCTATCAGCTATTCCTTGAGAGTCTCTAGCTCAGGTTAAGCTAGTTGGTAGATTCTATAGTAGAGAGGGTCTACTCCTGAAGTAGTTTTGCTACTATATTCTACTGCTCAGATAGATAGTAATCCTTGGGGTTCTTAAAAGACATCTTTATAGTCCTTGGGTAGTTCCTGAATGCTCTCTTCTTTATTGTCTTTATCCTTCAATAGTTTGGAAAGATTATTATTATTATCATCTACTAGCAGCTTTTTGATAGTATATATATATATATACTACTCTGGTTTCCAGATTAGCTTCTTCATTTGAATAGTAGAGATAATATCACACTTGAGTTTTGCTTTCTTCTTAGTCTATTTTAGCTGTAAATATATTCTAAGGAGATTATATTTGTTTACCAGTCAATATATAGATTTTCTTAAGTGAGTCAGAATTTTTTAAGGATGAGATTATGTCCTAAAAGATGTATAATATGGAATGTCTGATTTATAGTATAGTTTTCTAGTTATAGAAGTATATTCTTATAGATTTTAGAGAGTTTCTAAGTTATTCTACTTCTAAATATAGTGATATTTCCTTCTGAGTTTCTTTGTATTTTGAGTCTGAACTTATTAGCAGTCTCTTTGTTAAGATAGTATTTACTTGCTCCATTATTAATAAGGACTTTAACAAGAGTTTCTTTAATTTTTCCTTATAGGCAGATATATTCAGAATTGTCTTCTTACTAGATAGTAATTATTTCTAAAAAGACTTCTTCTCAATTTTATATATCTCTATCTTTATTATTAATATTCTTAATTTCTTCATTCTATTATTCTAAGATAGTTGGCTTATACTTCTTAAATTTAAAGATATATATAATATATTCTCTTATACTCTAAGGGAATTATTACTACTACATATCTAGTAGAGGATATTTATAAGCAGAGTAGGGAGAGAGTTGTAATGGTTAATTTTTTTTTTTTTTTTTTTATTAGTAACCAGAATTTATTCAGTAATATAGTATAATTAATATAATAATCAGATATCTCAGTAGATATGCTATCATACAAGAAATATACTATATAATAACAAGTCTAAAATTCAGAGATAATGTTATCAATAAGACCAATAAAACCACTAGCTAACTGATATTCTATAGATTCAGTGAGCAGGCCAAAACCAGATACAAAAGCCAAAGCAACTATACTGCATCTAGCAGAAAGAGCTATATCAATGAGACTTACTAAGAATATATTCTCTATTATACCAGAATATTAGTATGGTGTGTTCTGACTTGGTTAGTTTGTACCTTGATAATCTCTACTACTATTTGAAGTCCTCTGAGAAGAGGACACTATGATGTTAGAACTATACTGTAATTTTCATCATGATTCTGTGATAGTATATGCATACACTCTGGTGAAGTTATATACTCATGACAACAGTACCTCAATGTTTTCTTAGATGGCTAGATAAATATTAGATATGCTTGACAGTTTATATATAGATAGGTATCAAAAGTAGTTAGTGGGTTTTTAGTAACTCTGAAGCAATCAGAACTATAGTAAATTAAAGGCTTCTCTAAGATCTATATAAATTATAGTTATGTATAGCAATGTAAGTACTTCAGAATCTCCTTGTAGCTTCTGTAGTAATCTCTACTACAAATATAGATAGTACTCCTGAATCTCAGACAAAGGTTGAGTTCTCTTCACAGTTCCTGGGTTATAATGGTTAATGATCAGATGGTCTTTTATTATAATAAGATAAGAGATAGTTTCCAGCAGAGGATTGGTTAAGAGTGAGATTACTATATTATATTAGAGATAGATGAGTTGGTAATAAAGAAGTCTAAGAGACTATAATATATATATATATATATATACTCTTATATATTTGAAATAGTATATCTTAATTCTATAAGAACATTATTCTTTAGGAATATATATATCTATCAGCAATGCACTAATATTATTTCTGATCTCAGTTTTAAGGTTCTTTAATATAAATGATCTTCTATATTTTGGTCTTCTTTTTGGCCTTATCAGGGTGTTTTTTTATTGATCTAAAAGCTTTTTCTTCTCTATTAGAGAGTGATAGTTCATTTGTTTCTTCAACTTTAAGGTCATTATATATTATCTCAATAATAACTTGAATATTTGTTTTTTACATATGATTTCAACTATCTTCTATCTAGTATTATATAGCAGAATCTTAATTTCATCTTTGAATTCTTGATCTATAACTCTTTTAACTATACAGAGTCTCTCTTTTTTAGCCAGACTGCTTCTTTCTATAAGACAGATATAAGTATCTTTAGAGACTCTATTCTAACACTTATTAATAGTTACTTACTTGCTTGGTTTAATAGTTATATACTTCTATACTAGAGTAGAGATCATAGTTAGTATTAGATTTATATACTTTATCTGTGATTTTTATAATGATATAGAATCTCTTGATCTTGATTTTTTCAGAGATTTCTTTGAGATCATCTCCTATTATAGTAATGATATATAAGGAGAAAGGTTCTTTATTTATATTAGTCTTCTTATCAGAGTATTTATGAGATATATATTCTCTCTTTTTATAGTAGAAATATACTTCTTTCTTTATAAGTTTCTTTATTTCCTTATTAAATAATTTCTTAAATCCTTTTTGCAATTTAGGAGAGTTATTTTGAGATTCATATTTCTTCTCAAATTGATATTACTTATCTCCTTTGTTGTTGTTTCTATTGTTCCTTGATCTTTGAGCTACTAAGCTATTATACTCTAGTAATAGCTTGTCTTAAGTACTATTGTTTATATTGTAACATTTTAGCATAGTTTATTTCTTTTCTCTGTCTTTCTTGAATATTCTATAACCTTCCAGTACTTTCTGCATACTTAGAAATCCCCTTCTTGGCACTGAGCATTAACTAGTACTTATTTAGTTAGTCACTGAATGTCCTGGAAATTTGTAGAACTTTATTTGTCATCATTTGTCATCTTTGCCAAGAACTTTCCTCTTAGCATTTTCCTTTGATTTCTCAGATCCTTCTGGATTCTTCTTTTAGATCTTGTATAAATATCTCCTTTGTTCTTATGAATAAAGCTTCAGAATATTTTCTCCCAGAAATCCTTTAAGAATACTTGAATCCTTAGTATCTTTTTAAGCTACTTAGGACTGCCAGAACTAGTTGCTTCCTCATTTGGAAACTAAAACCATTACACTTGGTAACAGCGGTGAAGTTACATCTAGCCTTATCAAGACACCTCTCAAGATATCAGTCACAACACTATGGAGGACAATGGGTGGAACTCTTCATACAGTACCTACAGTTCAGACAATGCCTCATATAATCAGTACAATCAGCAAGAAGAAGAGGAACAGCAAAACCCTACTCAGTCAAATGGGACCATTGAGAGTCTTTTGCAGAATGCACTAGCTCAGATTGCTCAACTTCAAGAATGCATAGAAAGAAAGAAAAGCAAGGCCTCTGCTCATACCTCCGCACCTCCACTGATATCAATACATTCAACAGCAGTCACTATCAAGCCTCAGAAGCCTGACACCTTTGATGGTCAAAGAGGAGGACTGTCTACCGATACCTGGCTTTTCCAATTGGAGCAATATGGAGAGCTGACCAATTTGGAAGAAGCAACACTAGTCCAATTTGCCGCCACACTCCTCCGAGGGAATGCTGCAATCTGGTGGTGAAATTATGTCCAGAATATCAGATTCTCTGGCCGAATCAAGACCTGGGGTGAATTCTCTGATACCATTCAAGGCCAATTCAAACTAGTCAATAGCACTAAGGCCGTGCGAGACCGTCTGGCAAATGTTAAACAACTCAAGTCTGTGCAAGCATACAATGCACAATTCCTGTCAATCCTGCTAGAATTACCATATGTCACTGAAGACGAGAAGGTCGACAAGTACATCTGAGGCCTGAAAGGTCAAACCCGAGTTCGTGTTGAACTAGAAGAACCCAAGGACCTAGATACAGCAATGAAAATTGCTGATAGGTTTGATGTCATCACCTATGGTCACCGCTTTGAACAGAAGAGACTGCCTTTCAACAACAACAACAATAACCACAGAAGAGAGGAACCCAAAGTCAGAACTGTTGGACCTGCCCCCATGGACCTAGACATCATTGACAAGAACAAGAAAGGCAAGCTTACACCCGAGGAAAAGGAGCACCTCAAGAAGGCTGAAGCCTGCTTCTTTTGCTGTCAGCCTGGCCACATTGCAACTAAATGTCCCAAGAAAACTACTGAACCAAAGAGGATTCTGGTCCTGTCCAAAGACACTCAAGGTCAATCAGTTGAATAAGAAGTTGTACTCAATTTCATGCAAGTCAACCCCAAGGCCCAGATCCCTCAAGCATAGTCAGAAGGAGCCATTGGTTTGGACCTTCAAGCAGTATAACAAGTCACTATTCCAGCACATGAGAGAAGGCTCATTCCAACTGGCCTTTCAGTCAAAATCCCCAAGGAACATTATGCAAGAATTATACCAAGATCTGGCCTCAGCTTCAAGCACTCATTGGATGTTGGTGCTGGAGTCATTGACCCTAACTTCTGAGGCGAAATGCAAGTCCTGCTAGTAATCACAAGAACCAGCCATACACCGTCAATGAAGGTGACAGAATTGCACAGCTCATTCTGGAGCAAGCCACCCTACCAGTCATCAAAGAAGTCACCAAGCTGTCCTCAACCAAGCGAGATCAGAAAGGCTTTGGCAGCACTGACAAAGTTGCAAGTATAGCCGAGAACCAAGCCAATTCAATGCTCATTTTCAAAGATCTAGTCAAGGGATAAGAACTAGATGTTCTCATAGATAGCGGAGCTGTTGGGAACTTCATCAACAAGAACCTCATTGACAAGCTCAAGATTCTTACCAAACCAGCTGGCAAGAATGGTGGAGTTGTCACCACAGATGGCACCACCTTACCAATCGACTCAATTGCTGCTAAACTTCCCCTCAAGATCCAGAAGTACTGGGAATGTTTAGATTTCGAGGTAGCACCACTAGGAGACCATGACCTGATCCTAGGCAAACCCTGGCTTACATGGCACAACCCTCAGATTGATTGGACCAAGAATGAAGTCACCTTGATTCAAGATGAAGCCAACATTACCATCAAGCCAGACAAGACTCAGACAAGAACCCCAATTGCTACTCTTTCAGCAATTCAGTTCAAGAAGGCCCTCAAGAAAGCTACCTGTGCCTTTGTAGCACTGATCTGACCAAAGAAAGAAGACAAGAAGCTATCAATTAGTGAAAGCATCAAGTTACTACTGAACAAATACAAGGATGTCTTCCCAGACAAACTACCTGGCCTACCACCCTCAAGAGACCATGACCATGAAATCAAGTTGGTACCTGATGCAGCTATACCTAAGAAGAAAATGTACCGCATGTCTCCACTCGAAATTGAAGCAGTCAAGAAGGAACTCAATGAACTCATTGAGCAAGAAGCCATTTAACCAAGCAAGTCACCCTTTGGCTCCCCAGTCCTATTTGTCAAGAAAAAGGATGATACTCTGCAGATATGCATAGACTACCGAGCACTCAACAAGATCACAGTCAAGAACCATTATCCACTACTACTTATAGATCAAATCTTTGATGCTCTCAAGAATGCAAAGTACTTCACCAAGATTGATCTCACCTCTGGGTATCATCAAATTCGAATCAAGCCAGAAGATATACCCAAGACTGCCTTTATGACACCCTTTGGACTCTATGAATTTCTAGTTATGGCCTTTGGTCTCACTAATGCACCAGCAACCTTTCAAGACCTCATGTAAACTGTCTTCAAGGATCAGCTGTATATCTTCATACTTATATACATTGATGATATCCTGATCTTCAGTAGCACTGAAGAAGAACACCTCAAGTATATTGAACAAGTCCTCAAGATTCTCTGCAAGAACAAGCTCTATGCAAAGCTCAAGAAATGTGAATTTTTCAAGGATCAAGTCGAATACCTTGGACACATTGTATCAGCCAAAGGAATTCAAGTAGACCCAAGGAAAATACAAGCCATTGAACAGTGGCCTGTACCAGCAAACCTCACTGAACTCAGGTCCTTCCTTGGTTTGGCTGGATACTACCATCAATTTGTCAAGAACTTCTCTGGCATTGCAGAATCTTTGACAAATCTCCTGTGAAAGGAACCCAACTCTGACCTCTATGTCCCCTACATCTGGGATGCTTTCTGTCAACAAGCTTTTCAAGAACTCAAGAACCACTTGACCCATGCACCTGTCCTTAGAAACATAGACCCAAACTTGAAGTTTACAGTTACTATAGATGTATCTAATTTTGCCATTGGTGCAGTCATTTCTCAAGATGATGGTCAGGGACACTGACCTATTGCCTTTGAATCAAGAAAATTATCCCCAGTGGAACAAAAGCTAGCTACTTATATATGAAAAGGAACTCCTGGTAATTATGCATACCCTCAAGACCTAGTGATACTATCTAGAAGGAGTTGAGTTTGACATGATCACTGATCACAGGTCCCTTCAGTACATCAACACTCAACCAACCCTTTCTCACCAACAAGCCAAGTGGAGCCAATTACTTCAGACCTTTACCCCAAACATCATCTACAAGCCCAGCAAAACTCTAGTTGTACCAGATGCACTGTCAAGAAGACCTAACCTTGCCGCAATCTTACAAGTCACTGTGGCACCTGAATTCCTCAATTAGATCAAGAAGGCTTATGAACAAGACTCTCTAGTTCTACAAAGAAATACCAAGGAATTCAAGGAAAAGTACACCATCAAGGATAACCTTGTATACTATCAAGACAAAGTATATATTTCTGCCAACCTTGAACTACAGTATAAGATTCTTCATGAACATCATGACTCCCCACTAGCTGATTACCTTGGAACTGAGAAGACCATCAAGAATATCCAACAAGACTACTACTGGCCAAATATGCTCAAGGAAATCAAGGAGTATGTTTAAAGCTGCGATCTTTGCCAAAGAAACAAGTCAAGCAACTAAGCACCTGCCAGTCTTCTACAACCCTTGTCAATTTCGACCAAGAAGTTTGAACAAGTCACAATGGACTTCATTGTATAACTCCCACAAACCAAAACAGGCTATGATGCTATTGTTGTATTTGTAGACCATCTCACTAAGATTACAATCGCCAAGCCAACCACAACCAATACTACTGCCCCAGAAATTGCAAGAATCTTCTTCAAGACTGTCTTCTGCCATTATGGACTTCTCTGAGTAATTATCAGTGACCGCAACCCCAAGTTCACAAGTCACTTCTGGCAAGCACTCTTCAAGACCCTTGGAATCTAAATTGCTATGTCCACTGCCTTCCATCCTCAAACTGATGGACAGACCAAGCAAATGAACAGAACACTTGAACAAATGCTCAGAAACTATGTGTCTTATGAGCAAGATGATTGGGACTACTATCTGATCTACGTTGAGTTTGCCTACAACAATGCCAACCAATTATCAACTGGTCTTTCTCCATTCCAGCTACTTTATGGTCAAAACCCCGAGACCCCTGCAAGTTTAGTCCAATTCCAGCAATCTAGTCACACTTAAGTCCCCACAGCCCAGAACCATATCGACAAAATGAATTCTCTTCTCAAGATCGCCACTATAAACCTACAAAAGGCTCAGCAATATCAAGCTAAGTATGCAGACAAGAAGCGGCAAGATGTCATATACAATATTGGTGATATGGTTCTACTCAAAGCCGACAACATCAAGGTTCAATCTCAAATCAACTGCCAGTCAGCCAAGTTCCAGCCCAAGTACCTTGGACCCTTTGAAATCACTGAGCAAGTCTCTACCTGGTCTTACCATCTCAACTTGCCAACAACCATGCATATATACCCAGTATTCCATGTATCACAACTCAAGGCCTGGAACCAGTCACCCCTATACCCTGGCTGAATTCCAACACTATCAGCACTAGTCATAGTTGAAGACCACATTGAGTATGAAGTCGAGAAAATTTTAGACAAGCAAGTCCAATACCATTGCACAGAATACCTAGTCAAGTGGATGGATTACCCTGAATATGACGCCACTTGGGAACCTGCTGCCAATCTCAAGAACTCTCAAGATCTCATCCAAGAGTTCGAGCAAAAAGGAACTTATTGACTGCCTATGAGGTTCTCTCCTTAGATAGTAGATGACCTACTGTGCTGATCAGGCACATTATACATTGGGGCTCTCTAAGGGATATAGCATCAGAAACAAGAGATATAGGAGAACTCTATAAATCCTGCAACCAACGAGGTTCGAACCAGTTCTCATCTGATCAAGATGATACTTTGGCCCTTGCCTTATACAAGGATGGCCAATCCTTACCAATGAGTTGATATATTTAATTTGAAGTTTCTTTTAGTCTTATTGTTTATTATGTATAACTTTGAGAATTCAACGAGAACGTTGATTCTTAAGGAGGGGGAGATGTAACATTTTAGCATAGTTTATTTCTTTTCTCTGTCTTTCTTGAATATTCTATAACCTTCTGGTACTTTCTGCATACTTAGAAATCCCCTTCTTGGTGCCAAGCATTAACTAGTACTTATTTAGTTAGTCACTGAATATCCTGGAAATTTGTAGAACTTTATTTGTCATTATTTGTCATCTTTGCTGAGAACTTTCCTCTTGGCATTTTTCTTTGATTTCTCAGATCCTTCTGGATCCTTCTTTCAGATCTTGTATAAATATCTCCTTTGTTCTCATGAATAAAGCTTCAGAATATTTTCTCCCAGAAATCCTTCGAGAACACTTGAATCCTTAGTATCTTTTCAAGCTACTTAGGACTGCCAGAACTAGTTGCTTCCTCATTTGGAAACTAGAACTGTTACATATATGGACAATTATAGAGTTATCCTTACTCTCAGATCTTTTCTAATAACTATCTAGAGATAGTATTAAAGAAGTATACTGCTCTGGTTCTATTTACAGTTTATTCTCATCAGTTATATTCTACTCCTATAGTATTTAAGAGAGTTTCTAATCTTGTTGTAAATACTTTCAAGTCTTCTTTTTTATTATTGTAGAATCAGAGATTCTTGAGTTTTGTTCTGACTTTAGTAATATGAGTAGAGCTGCAGAACTATTAGATGATCAGCTCTTTTAGGCCTATAGTAGCTGGGTAGGCTTTATAGTTAGAGCAGTCATTATCTCTTTTACTTATATTGATTTCAGTGTGAGTTTCTCAGATGAGAGAGTATACTGAAAGATTGTGCTACTACTGAGCAGCTGTACTTATAAAATAGATAATAACTTTCTCTACTTATAAGTCTATAGTTATATAGATATCTTCAATCTCATAATGCTTATTATTATTGAGAGTATTGTCTAGATTCTAATTTTTTTTTTTTTTT
>RBNI01000094.1:0-43263 GCA_003990745.1 Jimgerdemannia flammicorona | reverse complement strand
AAAAAAAAATCTGCCTATCAATTATTTCGTTCTCCCTTTCCCGAGTTCAAGTCAATAAGACTAAGTTCTCTCTGATCTATCAGTAGTATCAATATATTCCAGCCTATCTAACTATATTGTCCTATCCAAATCTATAATCTGGTCATCTTCAGAAGTCTCTTCACCACTTATACTAAGAAGTCTAGATAATATCCAGAATAAAGGATGGTTTATCTATCTTTATTATAGATTTTGATATAGCTGGAGTAGGTTGGCTTAGTATAGATTAACTTGAAGTAGGTTAATATATTAGAATAGCTTGAGATATTGGAGTAGTTGAATATTAAAAGATTATTAAAAGCTCTCTAAGAGGTAAACTTAAAACAATAAATAGATATAGAGATAGATTATTATAGAGTATATGGGGGATTTATACTAGTATATACTAGTGAGAAGACAATCAAGAGATTATAAGATCCCAGAGGCTAAATAAGATAGTTAAAGAGTCAAAGTCTAGAGATTAGTGAGTTTATTAATATTATTTTATAAAGTAGTATACTTGATAAAACTGTATATTTTACAGTAGTTCAAAATACTATAAATATCAAGATAGCTTAAAGATAAATTAATTTTAGCAAATTCTTATATTATTTATCTAAGATATTATTATTCAAAATATTATCCTCTAAATATAGATATATTATTATATAGATATATATATATATATATTATATAGTATAACTATACTAGTATATTATATTTAACTATAGTTCTAAATCTGTATAAATATTCTCTATATTGAGTATATATATTATAATTTCAGCTCTATTTTTCTCTTTTAAGAATAAAGAAATATTCTCTTAAAAACCTTTAGACTCAACTTAGAATATATATATAACTCAAAAATAATACTTAAACTATATCTCTATAATGAGTAAAAGAAACTTAGTACTTTCTTATAAAACTTAGAACTTAGGGCTGATAGTTATCTCTGATTATTTATAATATATTAATTCTATTAATATATAGATTTATTATAATAATAATTATCTAAAATATAGTAATTAGTCAAAATACTACTACTATTATTTAGAATATAGTAATTATCTAGATTATAGTAGTTATTTAGAATATAGTAGTAGTCATTTGAGATATAATTATCTGATATATAAATAGCCTCTAAAATATCAGTATTTTTTATTAATAAAAGCTTATAGTATTTTATATTAAAAAAAAGTAAAAAAATAGAATATTTTTAAAGTAGAAAGAAGAAAAAAAAAAAAAAAAAAAAAAAAAAAAAAATAAAAAAAAAAAAAAAAAAAAAAAAAAAAAAAAAAAAAAAAAAAAAAAAAACTATATATCTATATACTATTTAAGAGCTACTCTAGAGAGCTATATAAGCTCAAACTCAAGCTTAAGCTTATATACTATCTAAGTAAAAGCAAAAGCTATATAAGCTTATATAATTTATATAATTGTTATTTTTGATATAATTATAAATAAATAATTAAACTTAAATTAAAATCTTTTTTTAAAATTTATATATAAGCTTTTAATTTTTTTTAGTAATAATATTTTTACTATTATCTTTTTATTTAATCTAATTATTATTTATCTAAAATAAGTTTTTTTTTAAATAAATAATAAATTATTTAAAAAGATAAAGCTATCTAAAAATTTAAAAATATATCTCTTAATCTATAATTATAATATATAAATTTATCTATATTATGAGTTAAGAGATATATTATTATTATTATTATTATTATTAAAGTCTTTTTTTTAAAAAAATAAATAAATAAATAAAAGTGAAAAATATTAATAAAAATTTCAAAAATAAGTTAGTAAATAAATATATCTATAATTTAGTTTAATGTTTTATTTAATTTTATTTATTTATAATTTTTCTATAATGATATTATTATATAATTTAAAGTATAATTGTATAAATATTAAAATAAATATAAAATCATTAAGAAAAGTAAAAAATGGAATTTATGAAGAATATTATAAATTCTGATACTATATATTATATAATATGGTTTTAAGACGAATACCCCCTTAATGTTGAAATCAGAATACCTGATAATAGTACTACATATCTTAAGACTTATTGATAAGATGTCTGATAATGTGGCGCTCAACTTTTACCTGGTCTTTTGGTTTATGAAAAGAAAAGTATATTGGTCCAGCAGTCAGGCTCACTTTATAGACTAAAGATCCGTAAATGATAAATTTGACGCAGGTCATCAGAAAACAGAGAACTTCTGGTGATATGCTACCTTGTTCGGTTGTCTGGTGAGTAAGCAAGCTTGGTTGGTGCTAGTATCTACATGCAACAGTTATCAACAACGCCGCCATCAATACTTAAAGTGATCACTCAAAAACTTCAATATCAAACTCACAAATTCGCAATTTATTCACAATTCTTCACACGACAGCCAATTCGTTATGACACGCCTGCCGTTGGCGCTGCCCATATAATCTTCTCCGGATCAATCATTCTTTCCAACCGTATCTTTTTTTCCGTGATCGCCTCTTCCACCATCACCATTGTCACACAAACTGGCTGTCGAGGCCGCGGATGGTTGTGGGGCGGTGACTGCATCGCGATCGGCTGCTGGTCCTGATGGAGATGCTGGGGATGTTGATGCGCTTGTCGTGGGTGGTGGTAATGATATGGATGATACTGCTCTCCATCCTCCTCTTCAACAACATCATCATCCTCTTGCCGCTCCTTCTCCTTGTCTCTAGTGTCAGTCACCTTACTCCAGTATTTTAACAGACCAAGCCGGCTTAATGTCGAGATTACGTCCTCCTCACGGATGCTTGTCGCGCGGGATAACTCGCGTATTGATATCGCACCCTCGCGTGTCGAGCGAAGGATGCCTAGCAAGACTGACGCCCAGTACGATTGGTAGCCGAGAAGACCGAGGTCTGATAATGGCTTTTCGGGTGAGCCAATGGCATGTTCTTTCTTGGAGAGCTCGTAGCCTGGGTCAGTTAAATAGTTTTGAAGCGTTGGGTCAAGGCAATGAAACTCCCCAATCCTCAGCATTGCAACGCCGGTACTTCCATCACGGAAATAGAAACGGTTCCAACTCACTGAATTCAATCAATAGCCGCCCATATCCTTTCCTCTGGTGCGGCGGCAATATCAATATACACGCAAGATTATAGCTATCGTAAGATATCTTTTCCTGAGAGAGAAACCCGCATAGTTGCGATGTTATTAATAGAACATCTTCATAAAGAAAACAAAGCATGCGAGGAATTGTCTGGTATGTGGATTATGAGACCTACTTTGGAAAAATAGCCAACCACGTGGTCCACAAACCGCTCCCGTTCATCTTCCTCTGTCAGCACATAAAAGAGGAATCCTTCGACATCATAGTAAAGTGTCTTGTGGTCCAGAAAGAGCTTCGCCAGGAGGCAGAGATTTTGGCAATACAACTGCAAAAAATAAGGTCAAAATGATTACACATGATCGCAGCATGTTACATTTTCATAGTAATGACAGACGCCAACTAACCTTGTGTTGCTTTCCATCGATCTCGTAAATTTTTATGGCATCCTTCGTATATATTACTCGCCCAGGCAGCTTCTTGTTTTTGCAGTATATCTGAAAATTAAATAAACCGCTCAATATATGTCAACTGCTCGTCGAGCACGCACCAGATATATGCATAAACAAAATGAACAATCGTATCTGTATTGCACAGATCAACCGAACTTACACACTGAACCTTACCCGATGCATCCTAAGACCCGCCTCCTCTTTCATATACTTCATACAGAACTCGCATATCCAGAGCTTATCCACGGCGTCGCCGTACTCGTCCGGATAAGGCGAGTAATACCACGTCGCGATCTCGTATTTCCCAAAGATGATCGAATTAATGTTGCGAACCTTGGTCGCTTGCTCCCGCTCCTTTTCCAGGATATCAATGGGCGTCAGGGTTATTTGTGCGGCTGTCGCTGGCAGGGGTAGTTGGTGCGTAGACGATGTAGTCACTGGGAATGTCGGCGCTGATGTAGATTGCTGAGCAAGTGCCGGTGTGGATGAGCTGGTTCGTCGGCGTGTTAATGGTCTCCGTTGTGGTTCTGGTGGGCTGGGGGACGGCGGTGGTGGAATGGCTGGTTGTGAGGCCGGACGAAAAGGACTATCGTTGACCAATATTACCTGAAGAACGCAACGTTTTCTTCAAACGGTTATGAATTTCACTAAAACGATCCGGTAAGCGTAGCAGGTATGTCGCATCAGTCGGAAGGCAAAAAACAAGACGTACTTGATCAAACATACCATATCTTCACTCTCTAGGTCACTTCGTTTGCGTTTGGCGATTCTTCTGCTTCTCCGCTTATCAAGCTCCTTGTTCTCCTCTGCGGACACTGTGGAGGTTGGAGGTGTAAGTACTGCTGGTTCCACCATGGGTGCATCGTTCGTGACTGGAGCTGGCGAGATGCGCTTCTCCGGCACCCACTCGTCTAATCGACGATCGTCTATTTTTAAATAACACAGCCTGAGTAAGCAGAGTAAGCGAATAAAAGACTAGTTTACAAGCTAACCTACGACAAGAGTCTGGTGATCTTACATCCACAGTAGTGTACATAAAACTGAGGCTCGTCATCGTTTTCATCTTGTCGGCGTTCAATAATCTCAGCTTTGTCTACGGCGAAAAAGGAGTGATTGCATAAGAAAAAGAGGTAACTGTAAGTATGCCAGCATGTCCAGTGCAAAATACTGAACCCCGCGTACCCAGAAATAAGAATACTCCTAGTTACGTTACATAGTTCATCCTTCCATTTCACCATGTGGAACGACCCGACTACGATGCTAGCCACGTCTGAGGCAATCTCGGGGGTCTTTCTGGAAGAACGTTTCGTTGCCTTATCGATCATTTTGGTTGCAGGAAGATGCCTGGCGAGACCGAGCATGATTGCGCTTGGGTACTCAAATGACTGCCCACGAAGAGCACCTTCGTCTCCTCTCCACCCGTCCGTTATTCACGTGACACCTCAAAACACTGCTGAAGCGCCGCCCTTTCGTACCTTCTCATCCATTACTCGCTGACCCGAACAAGCATCCTATGGCTCGAATAAATGAAACTCGATTCATTGCACCATACGCCGTGGCCACAGAGCCACACAGTTGCATATTCTCATGTCAAACATAGGAAAGATTTCTGCCACACCCAATCTTCGAATCCATTCAATACCTCAAAACCCTCAATGTTGTGCACCCTAGTGTCATTATCGAGTTTATTTATTAGAATCTGACAAGAATTGGTGTTTTTAGTCTATTTCTTCCGTTTGTTTTCCTTGCAGCCCTTTTGTTTCGTTTTTGAAATTTTCTGATCATTTGGCATTTATTCTAACGCTACGAAAACGATTCTGAAGTAATCGACATGAAAGGGATCACAAGCTACAGCAAAATTGGTTCGTCCAATTGGTTTGGGGGGGGGGGAGAAAGAAAGAAAGAAAGAAAACATTTACTCACTCTGCATATTTTTCTTTTGTGGGAAAGCGAAAATGACTAGTATATTCATACTTCTATTGCATCGCTGAGGGACTTAAGACCACTAGCCAGCATTTCCTTGACCCTCGCGTCAAAGAACTTGGACTCGGACCGACGACTGGAACGACGCTGCAAGTCACTGTATGCACATTGGGACTCATCACCGTGCGCTTCGCGGTGCTCGGAGCCGCTTTTCTCCTTCTCGAATAACTTCATCACTGGCCTCGCGCTCTCGCTCCTTCCTCTCACCACCTTCCATATGCCTAGCAGGTTCGCCAACACCGACGTTTCCCTCCAGCTCGGTGAAGCGGGCACGAGTCTCGCACCTTATCTTCTTTAGGTGCTCCAAGTGATCCTCAGCCCGCCTGACGCGCTGCTTGATTCGCGCAACTCTCGCTCGCTATCGTGGATCGCCTGCTCGAATTCGTCACCGAGCTGGTATATAACGGCATCAATGATGTGGTTAATCTCGCGGAGACGTGAGTTGTCAACAATGCGCTCGCGGCGGCCGGCGTAAATAGGTCCGACGTTCTCCGAGGATTCGCGGCGGCCTCCTGTGGTCTCAGTCGTGGAGGCGCCGGCATCGCTAGCAACGATAACGTTGGATTTCTCGGGTGAAAAATACGAAGGGTTCATTTCTATTGCAGGTGGAGACAAGCGAAATGTTATGAAATGGAATAATAAGGGCCGAAATAGAGAAGTAAGAAGGAACACATTTATTAGTATGCATTAAAATCATAAATTTTGTTGGAAAGGATTTCAATGAACTTGTCGGCGCGATAAAGTTCCATGAGCTCAACCATGCCTTTAGCTTGCCAGGGCTCCATCCCACGCCTCTCGAGGATGTCTGTGATACATTCGAACATCGCTCAACATCATTTTTGATATGGAGAAGTGCCTCAAAAAACGTACGTAAACACTTACATTGGAATTCTCTTAGCTGACATTGGCAAAAATGATCTCCCTGCCCAGTCCCTTGGAAGCGGCTTTGGCAATGCCATCACCATTCAACCCACGAGGTTGTAAGCTTTGCCTATATTATGATTCAAGATATATATATATTACAAATTATTAACCATACCTCTATCTGAAAATTTGCAATACCTAAACCAAAGAGATGCCAACTCTTACCAGCGTGGACTTGCGGGTCCGTGAAAATGGAACAAGCAGCACGGGCGACGTCGATCACGTTCAGGGGCGACATATGGCCTGCGTTGATCGGGAGCCGAATGACATTATCGTCGGCCTGTAAGAGGAAGTTATGTTGGAAGTAGCCGCAGCGCAAGAAGCAATTCGGAATATTGCATGTGGCGACGTAATTCTAGGATATTGATTCACATAAAAATTATAATCAATAAGGATATATATTTTATCGCGAGGACCTCCATTATAGCTTATACCAAAAGAAATTCATACCTCCATTTCGTTGAATTGTTTGGCAAACAATATGTTCTCGTCCCTCGGGAGGACGATTGAGAGGAGAAGGATGAAGCTCATTTTGTTTTGGATTGCAGCATCGACGTAGGCCTTCACATGCTTGACATGATCTTGGCGAGAGCTTGTGGACCGAAAGGGAAACAAACTTCAGCATAAAACTACAGAAAGATCAACATACCACGTATAGATTACTTGTTTAATAACCTCGGGATGATGAACAGAATGTCGATGTTGTTGAATGCCAGCGAGGTAGGCTCCTCTGCGTCGATATAAATGACCCTGGTGCTACCAGCCCAATGGCGCTGTTCCCGAGCCTTTTCCGACTTGCTGCGAACGCCAGCCACAATGTAGAACTGGTCCGAGTAGTAACGGGCCAACTCGTTGATGGTTTGAGAACCCACGCGCCCTGATTATTCGAGATAATGCAAGCTGCTGAGTTGTAGGCGCAGTTCAGAGGAGATTTCACCTAAAACTAAGAGGCATATACTACTAACCGGTGGCACCTATGACGAGAATCTGCCGTTTCGTTGCCGTGGTAGTTTGGGTTGACATGGTGTTTGAAAAGCTGTTTCAGTTCGAACGATGTTTGGGGGATTTTGGATTTTGGCAAATCAGCAACCAGTGCGTAACATGACGATATGGTGTTGAAAGGCATGAATTGTGATGCATTCATGATGTAAGAGGTAGCTTTCGCCCTTTTATCACAATACATACTCCCCATTGACGCCATTGAGATCATGATCACATCATCCTTGAGTTTCGCATGAAAAAAACGCTTGGCTGCTCAAACACCCCAACTTTGAGAATATTTCTCATGTTTATGATACACATGATAATTATGGTATTATTTTTATCATACTATGATCGTAGCCGTTTTTCTGAAGACCAATTCGTTAGCCGAAGCCATGTCCAAGAGGGTTCGCATGGATGATTGAAATAGATGGAAATGCAACATGAGGTACCAGGGACAACGAGTGTATTTCATGATCCCAACTATTCTACGAAAAAGAGTCCCGCCCCCTCACTGTGCGGCGTAGGTCACTTAAGAACGATTTTTGAGTAAAAGCGTGTGCACGGTGACTAGAGTGTAGAGGAGGAAACCCCCCCAAGCACCGGTTTGGTGTTCAATGATGCACATGCTAGTTTCAAAGAAACCAGAATGTGATAACCGCGAGGGCACGCGCCTTAGCACGTGAAACACGTGGGCACGTGGACGTGTATATATAAGGACATCCCAAAAACTTCTGAACCACAACACCCAATGTCAGTCCAAAACGAAAATCAGCAAAGATCAAGGAGACCCGTCAGGTAAGCGCAGCGCAGTAAAGGCGTTTGAGGATTCCTCTATCAGATACCATTCGCTGACACTCGCCATGTCCTGCGACTACACGAAACGTACAGGGTATGGGTCGACGGTTGCTTCGACTTGATGCACTTTGGTCACGCCAACGCTCTGCGCCAGGTATGTTTTCCATGAGATTAGGGCGAGTTCCGGTGAATTATTTTATTGTTTGGACGTTGTTCCTTCCCGCCCCAAGTCAGCCCACGGCCTGTTACAAGTCTGATCTGGCATTGCTGTTCCATATAATGTTGCTTTGTAGGCAAAGGCTATGGGCGACTATCTTATTGTTGGTGTACACTCAGACTCCGAGATAGAAAAGAACAAAGGTCCTACCGTAATGCACGAGGAAGAGAGGTGAGTTTAAAAAGCGATATAGTAGCCTTCTAATTTCCACGTTACAAGCGGATATAGCGAGGTTATTATATCTGCATTCCAATTTCTACCACCTCGCCACAAGGTATGCTGCCGTTGCCGCCTGCAAATGGGCCGACGAAGTTGTTCGCGACGCACCCTACAATACGACGGTCGAGATTTTGGACAAATACAATGTGGACTACTGCGTCCATGGCGACGACATCACCACCATGGCCGACGGCACCGATTGCTACCAAGCCGTCAAAGATGCCGGCCGGTACCGCGAATGCAAGCGCACGCAGGGCGTCTCGACAACCGAGCTTGTGGGCCGTATGCTTTTAATGACGCGCGACCACCACAAGCGGAAGACATCCGTAGGGGCCTCGTCACTAGCGAGCCTGAGCACCGAGGACCTGGGGTCGTTTAGTTCCGGGCCGACCAAGGCGAGCTCGAACACAGGCGTGTCGCACTTTTTACCGACATCGAGGAAAATTGTGCAGTTCTCGGAGGGGAGGGAACCTGCCCCGACGGACAAGGTCGTATACGTCGATGGTACATTCGATCTGTTCCATACTGGGCATATCGAGTTCCTGAAGAGGGCGAAGGCGCTTGGCGATTACTTGCTTGTGGGCGTGCACGACGATCAGGTAAGTTATATTTGCAGGAGAATCTTTTGGTGGTCGTCGCAGACTGTTCAAAGGACAACGTATAACCCGATGCATACGTCATATCTTAGACCGTCAATGCTATCAAGGGTGTCAATTATCCACTCATGAACCTTCACGAACGTGTATTGAGCGTCCTCGCGTGCCGCGTAAGTTATTCGAGTACTCTTAATGCTATAGTAACTACTCAACCGTTTTTCGGCATGATTCCACTCTTTGTATCCATCAACTCACTTTCGCAAATTTAGTATGTCGACGAAGTCATCATCGGTGCTCCTTACAGCGTGACCAAGGACGTCCTCGGTAAGGTCTACAAGGTCGATATTGTCGCGCACGGTAACACTCCGGCCGAGACAGATGTGGACGGCAAGGATCCGTACGAAGTAAGTTTAATCCAGGATGTGATAGCAGTAATGACGGCGGTAGATCCTCGTACAAAGGCCGACGGTTGCGAAAGTTTGATGTTTTAATCATTTTCATTATACCCTAACGAAACATAAAGCTCCCGAAATCGTTGGGCATCTACGTCGAGGTCGAGAACCCCAACGCCAGCGTCACGACCGAGGGGATTATTACTCGTATCATTGAACACCGGAAAATGTAAGCAGAGCCGCATGTTGTCCGTCCAGCTCACGTCTTAAGCGAAACACTATCGCATCTTTCCTCAGACCATTCCCCTCCCCTATACGAACAAATTTTTCATGATCCAGATTTGAAGAGCGCCAGAGACGCAAAAACGCCAAGGCCCTGCTCGAAGCCGAGCAGGAGAGACTGCAACAGGAAAATAAATAGGACTTACAAGAATGTGCAAAAAAGGGTGACATAAATAAGGAGGTCGTGGGCGGTCCCAGGCACCCGTGGCACTAGACCTGAGGGTTCTGAAGGGTTGAAACTAATATCCATATTCTTGTAAGGGGTGGATGTATGGTGCGATTTGGAAGGAAAATATAGGAGGCTTAATTTAAAAGTGACGAGGTTTTAAAATTGGAAGGTTACCGATCAACCCAATAGAGTATGATAGTACTCTATAAACCCACCTGAATGCCTGAGCACAACGGCTGATCTATGTTCGTTGGTATGCCTCCTTACTGGTACACATACTACTATATATTAATAAACACGGCCTACACAAACTGATCTAATCGAATTGCCACACCACATGGTGCTGTCCTTTTAGTCACACTACCAATGCCATTTCACCAGCCTCGGAACCCCATCGGGCTCATCCCCATCCCCATTTGTGGTGGTATCGACATCGGCATTGCCATCGGTGGTGGACCGGGCGGACCAGGCGGTGGTCCCATAGGTGATCCTTGAGGGGCGGATGATTTACCCTTGTTCTTGCCTTGGCCACCAGGCGCGTTCTTGGCGTTCTTAGATGGTGGGGGTGATTTTGGACGAAGTTCTTCGATCTCTTGAAGGGGGGAAGAGGAAATGGAAAGAGAAGGCCCGACATGGTTGATTTGCAATGGTAACGAGGTTCTACTCTGGATAGCTTGCCCCGACTACCAGCATTCAAGTATAGAGAAGTCGAAATGGGACTTACTTGGCGTGGACCCCAAGAGATAACCATTTTGATCACCCGAGAAGTATGAATTATACGTCTTTGCACTGAAGTTCGAGCTCGACAGCGCATTACCAATGGTCAACCAACCACGACGGATATTATGATCCTGGGTCAACAAACCAGAGATCACCAGTCAGATATGATGAGGCCCAGTCCGACGCAGTTCAAGACCATGCATACCTCTCCAAACAGTTCCAAACGCCGACGTCCAAGGCAGAAATGTTCGATAATATGGTACAGCTCTTCGGGTTTACGCTGGCCTTGAGTTATACCGCAGTCAAGTATGATGTGTCAGAAATGATGTTCACTGATAAGAGCCAACCCTCCAAAATAAACATAAAACATCGTACTCACTCCCAAGGGATGGTTCCTCCGATATGATCACATCTGTGTCAACGTTACAATGGATGAAATGCCCGTCTGTGCTCCGGCGCACGGTTCCCTTGATACCCATCAGGCAATGCTCCTTCGTGTGTTGGAGAACCGAGCGGGTCTCAATGAAGTGACTGCCCTGGAAGTGATGGATAACACGGAAGCCACGAAATTGAAAAGGGGGTAACTTAGTGGTCAGTGGACTGAGGAATATAGCATACGCCCGTCCGATATGTCCAAGGAACGACATGCTCGCCAAACCTACCTCCCATGCCCTATTCGTCTTGATCCACACAATGTCCTCACATCTTCTGTACCCCCACTTGGTCAACAGCTGTCTGCCATGGTCTAGGCCCTCCGAATCGCCGCACCAGATCCAAATGAAGGACGGGTTGGCTGCGACATCCTCAATCTTGAGATTGGCAATTTCTTCATATGACCAATAATCGCGTGATTTGCCAGCAGTGAGTGGAGATCGGCGGCAGTACCTGAGGACGGGTTGTCGCCATCAATTTCCCATAGCCTGCTCAGAACTTCACATTGCAAATCAACGACGAGAGAAAACACAACTCACTCCTCTAGCGGCGGGTCGATAAGAATAACGTCAAATTTGCACTGCAACGACTTGAGATCAAAGTTACGCAGGTCAGCCTGCAGGTAAGCAGGGGGTGTGCTGCGCGCATCGACGAGGTCGTTTTTCAGCTTCGTGAGCTCCTTGAGCTTAGGGTATCTGGTGGAATGATTTTTGAGTATCAGTAATGTCGGGCGGAACATGCTGAAAGAACAGCAGTTGCACACGAAGAACGTACTCATCGAAGCGCTCCTTAAGGTTCGAGTCACGAATGTAATTATGCGGTCGTTGCCCCGAGTCGACAAAGTTCTGAGAATAGTCGTTTCGTATCGAAGTTTTGGATTGCTCATCCTGCGAACACGGATTCAAAATTTAGTTGGTAAGCGTGTTGAGGTCCAGAGTGGTGTCTCATAGACTCCTTTGTTCAATTGAGACCCATCCATCGTAGTCACCCACCTCTCCATCCACCGTTGCGCCTGACGAGTCCTTCTCTTTGTCCTTATCCGCAACTTTTTTCTCCTGAATTCTGGTCTCTTCCAAGCGACCACTACGCAATGACTGAATCTGAACATCCGTAAAGGCTACTGGAGGAGACCTGCCCGTCGTTCGTCTTCTCTTGACGCGCGCGCCGTCGTCGCCGTCTGACTGACCATCGGTGCGTCGGAGGTTCACGCCAGCGGCCGTTGGCAAGGCCTGAAGTTTTGAACTGCGACGCTTTTGTCGGTCGGTAATGAGGGCGGAGATCTGGCGGTGTTTCAAGTAATCTGCTTCGTCTGTGGGGGGGGCCATGGTTTGGTCACAAGGACAGAGTTGCAAAGGTGGCGGTGGCCAAGGACGACTTCTCGTGAGCGTTGCGTCACCAAATCAATTCCTCGTTATGGTGGCTTAAGCGAAAATACAAGGTCCATACATATATACACCCGTCCCCTTTTTTAATAATCCAAGAATCCCATGAACTCACATAGCTGCATTTACCGCACAAGTGTAATTCCTAGTCTATAATCATCGCATCCCACATAGCCTAGATGTCCAAGAGCAACCTCCTAGGGTCTTCGATGATGTTCTTAATCTTCACCAGGAAGGTGACGGCCTCACGACCATCGATGAGTCGGTGGTCATACGTGAGGGCGACGTACATCATGGGACGGATCTCGACCTGGTTTACGGTTCACGAAAAGAGAGCTCGTAAATTAAGTTTCCTCTAATCGAAGTACCTTCGGAGAAAAAAAAAAAAAAAAAAACGACGTACCTTGCCATTGACGGCAATCGGCCTCTCCTTAATGGCGTGCATGCCTAAGATGGCGGTTTGGGGTAGGTTGATGATGGGGGTACCGTACAGAGAGCCATAGACACCGCCGTTCGAAATGGTGAAGGTACCGCCGGTCATGTCCTCGATGGTGATTTTGTTATCGCGGGCCTGGAGAAATAATTGACGAAATTGAAAACCAAGGCCAATTAATATCATGCCTCTTGAGCATTACCCCGCTCAACAACCGCGACAAGCAACACAATGTACAAAATACGATCGATACCTTGGCGCCCAACTCGGCGATCTGTTTCTCCACCTCAATAAATGACATCTTTTCCGCATTCCTCAACACCGGGGTGACGAGACCTTTGGGCGTGGCGACAGCGACGCTCAAGTCAATGAAGTCGTGATAGACAATCTCCTCGCCGTCGATGGAGGCATTGACGGAAGGCAGCTCGTGCAGGGCGGCGACGGAGGCCTTGACGAAGGCGGACATGAAACCGAGCTTGATGCCGTGGGTCTTGAGGACAGTGTCCTTGTAGGTGTTGCGGAGGTCGATGAGACTAGACATGTCAATTTCATTAAAGGTTGTGAGCGAGGCGGCGGTGTTCTGGGACGCCTTGAGGCGGTTCGCGATGGTCGAACGCATACGGTTCATCTTCACACGGCGCTCTTCTCGGCTGCCATACGCGGACGGGGTACTCCTGGCCGAGGCTTCCGGACCGGGAGCGGGTTTCGAAGCCGGGGCAGATGTGGCGGGAGCAGGCGCAGCGGGGGCTTTCGGTGCTAACGTAAGATGTCACGGCAATACCCACAGACAGAACTTTAATTCTCGAGGCATGCTTATGCAAATGAATTCAATATATTTACATGGCAGATATATACCAGGTACTGCGGGAGCAGGCGTGACGCCCTCTTTCTTGGAAGCTTCCTTCAGAGCCTCCTTCGGCGCTTCCTTTGGCGTTTCCTCTGGCGTTTCCTCTGGCGTTTCCTTCGGCGCTTCCTCCGGAGTCTCTTTCGGCGCTTCCTTGGGTGTCTCCTTAGGCGTCTCTGTGGCACCTGCAAGAATCATATCCCCCAAAAATCATAATATCTTAACAAAATGGAAGGTAAGCAATTCCACACTCCGAGAATGCACTAAAACTACGAACCCCCCGACGGCGCATCGCCGAGCTCCAGTTTGAAGAGATCAGCACCAACAGCGACGGTGTCCTCCTCGTTGGCAAACACCTCGACAATAGTGCCAGAAGCAGGCGAATTCACCGAGATGTCAACCTGGATGGGCACAGACACGAAAAATCGTGGAGCTCATCATCAGCGGCGGTAATAATCTACAACCGAATCCAAACTCCCTTTAATTATGAACCAGAATTGCCATAAAATTAGCTGCAGAGATAGGTCACCTTGTCGGTTTCAATTGTGGCGACTTCCTCGTCTTGTTTGACGAATTGGCCGACCTCTGTGTCATTTCAGTATTCAGAAAAGCGGGCATGAGAACTGAATCGATCATTGCCGCAAACCGTTGAATAATCGTGATCAAATGAAAGCGAGCAAACCTACTCTTAAGCCACTGTTTTAGAGTGCCCTCAGAAATCGAATCAGCCATATGTGGCACCTGGACGACCTTGTCGGCTTCATATGTGTACATTGCATTGGGAACGTATAAATTCGGGGCCTAAGCCACCATAATACCAGACAAGATCACCCACCGTCTCTCCTCACCCTGGTCCCAAAATGAGCTCCAAGTGAAACTGACCATAGAACCGAACTTGCTGACGCGGGATCACACAGAATTTCCTTAATAAAGTAGTTTCGGCGTTGAAAAGGAGAGACTTAAGAACACCTAATTCACTTTTGTGCTGAACAGCAAGCCGCTGACACCCTCCTTCCCATAAGCATGCCCATTAACATATAACTGACAAACAGTATAACACATACCTAAGACGCTCGGAGCCGATCAGCAAGGGAGCTGCGGCGGGCACCTGAACGTGGATAGCACGCGTCTGAGCGACATGCCAGAGGCTAATGGTGGAGGATCTGGCGGCACTGGCGCGCAAGGCTCGGGCAGAGGACAGTAATAGCGGGGTGGCCCTTGATGAGGACATGATCATTGGGGGGAGCAGGGGGCGGGGTAGGGAGGAGGGGGGATTGTCAAGGGTTTGGTGGGTTTGTGAGAAGGTGTCAGGCGTTTTATTCGTTTTATTCGGATGATCGGGTCTTGTATTGTTTGGTCACGGGACTCTGACAATCATTCCCATCAACAAACACCTCACCCTCCCTCTCTCTCCACCCCCAATCCCACCAAACCATGGCTGGCGACCACAACCTCCTCAAGGTCGACCCCGCAATCGAGCGGTGGGCCCTCATGCGTGAGAACACTTACAAGCACTTCACCTGGAGCCCGCGGAACACCCGTATTGTCTTCTTCTTGGGAATCGTCATCCCAGTCGGTCTGACCTGGCTTGCCTTCAAGACCGACGTAAGGAGCTCTATTTCGGTTGTATTAGGAAGGGCCCTCTTATAACCCGACACTGGTCAATCTTTATAAATCTAACGCGTACTTGTCTGAATACCACTTTTGATCCCCTCATGTGTCCTCTCGTAGAACGTATGGAATTTTGCCGGTGCTCAGACGAAGGAGGATCTGAAGCGCAAGCGTTGAGGAGCGAACGCGGAGATCGCAACCGGTGGCTAGGCGTTACTGATTCACAATGGACATTTAAGGGCTACCAACAAGATGACGGGTGCGAATTGGGACATAGAGAGCTGCTCATCATAAAGACTAACCAAAACAGACCGGCAAATGCATCTTGGCATATTCGGCACTGCTTTGGGTTGGTTGAACTTCGTCGAGTATCATACGCGCGATGTGCTACCTCCAGAAGATGCCATTGTTGTCATTTTTGTGAACTGGCAGAGCACATAACGGTCTAACATTGTACGCAGATTAAAATTATGGACGAAAAGCCAACGCTGGCACCCTTGACGTGCATATAAATGTTTATATTCTATAAACAAGTGTCATGATACGACTACATCGAATAATTTCTCTTAGCGGCTAAAACAGATCAAAAAGACAGGAAAACAAAATGACTAATGTTACAGTGATGATATCTATTATAGCGCAAACACCTACATCTCGCCCATAACCCCTTCCCAATTCACGGCAGCCTGGCCTTCGTATTCACCACCCCCAACTGATCCAGCACAAACGCGTACCAGAACGCTACCCCCGCATACCCGCCGTCTTTCGCATCAGAATGAAATCTCCCAAGATCACCGACCTCAACCAGCAGTGGTGTGCACTCAACTGATGCGTCCACTGCTTTGGCTTCCACGGCCTCATGATCTTCCTTCTCCGGGACCCCATGACACGCAGGATCGTTGTCCTTGTGGTCACGCAGCTTGGCCACGAACTTGACGGCGTCGTGGTACCGCACGTGGATGTCATTCAAACCCGCCGTGACGAGCGTGGCCGGATAGGATTTTCGAGTACGGATCTGGTCGTAAGGGTTGTAGACGCGCATAGCGTCGTAGATGGTTCGATTGTTTGGGTCGCCCCATTCGGATCTGATTTGTACATAAAAAATCATATGTGCTCAAACACACTACGATGGATTTCTCGAAGAACATAAAATGGCAAATGAACCCCCTCCCCCTCCTCCAAAAAAAAAAAAAATACACGTAAAGACCCTACCTTTCATATGCTACCCAAGGCATCCTCTCGTCCATCATATCCGTAATCACGTCCATGAACGGTCCTTCCGTAACCACAACTCGAACCAACCGGTCATCGTCCTCACCACTGATAGTTGTGGAATCGTTCAACGACACATGACCCCAGCGAGTGACAGCGTTGCCGGCCACTAGGCCGTTCTGTATTTCAGTAAAAAGAAACCGCAAAATTGATTTTTGCTCAAGAAAAAAGCGACAATGGTCTCCATTCACAATCAATTGAGTCGGCAGCTTTCGAAGGAAGACAAATACAAATGTGTTAGATTGCAAGCTCACCTCCCCACGTGCGTACACAGCGATCCTTCCCCTCTCCGCATACCCCGTCTTCACCAGCTCTCCTAGAACCCGCCTGACATCCATCACCGCCGTACCCCGCCATCTCTCGGCACCACGAAGCTGCACAATCGCAAAAGCCACGCCACGATCTAGCAGCGAAAATACTGTGGGATCAAAACCAAGCAGGCGAACATCGCCTGAGATGCTACCGATGGACAAAACGAGCGGGCTCGGCGGTGAAATGGACAACAATGAGGTCTTGGTGACGAGTATGACTGGAATGTAGTCGGTGGACGTGGACGTGGACGTGGACGAAGCAGGCACTCGGATCCGGAGCTCTGTGTATTCTCCAGCGTCGATCTTGACGTCGTTGGCCCGCGCAAGCTGTTTGGCCTCGTGCTCATCCATATCGTATTCCCACACAGTGGGAGGGCTCAGGAATGACGAGTTGGTGAATGTGAAAGTCGTTGCGTCGAACCGGCGATACAGCCGATCGCCATCATGGGTAATCGTTCCTGGCATCAGACTATATATTTCCGCCTCGAACCTCAACGAGTGCACCAGCACTTCATGAGACTCCGCGTCCTCTGGCTCGAGATCGACCACGACGATGCTACGCGACTCGTCCTCAACTACCCAGAGAACCAAATGGTCCGCAAAAAGCTCCATTCGCTCGATGAACCTATCGTCCGAGTGCTGGACAAGAATAGTCTGCGGCGGTGGCAGCTCACCTTCGGCGGGCGTCCGAATGATTTTGTAGTTGGGCGAGTTGTCACGGTTGGTGCGGACGTAAAACTGACCATTACGATGTTGAAGGTCGTATTTTATGTTGGCAACACGTGGGTACATGATTGTAAAATTGGAAGAAGGACTTGATTGGCTGAGATTAATGTAGCGAGTTTCAGAGGTGGCTTCATTGGATGTCTGAATGGCGTCGAATGCATGAATGATGAGCAAGTATGAATTCCTTGGAAAACAAAGCAAATTTTTTGGTACACCATTCATGTTTTTGGAAACCCTGTAGGACGCACCTTTATCAACAGATAATTGTCATCGCTTGTGACCGAAACCTCTACTATCATACTTTGATCCTCCTCCTGATACACCAATTCTTTCTCGCCTGCTCCATCCCCACACCCTGCCGCGCAATAACGATATACCGACTTGGGTACACCAAGCGTATCCACCGCATTATAGTATATATAATCCCTGCCCACAATCCGTGCCCACCTGACGGAATCATACGACTCCGAGATCTTAGCCGGCGCAGCTCCATCCGGTTTCAAATCTTTCAAATACAATTCATACCGCTCGCTCCCTAAGAAATCAACCGAGTATGCCAGAAATTTCCCATCGATCGAGACTTCAAAAGCGCCTATATGCATGTACTTGATGGGTTTCCCTCCGTTGCTAAGAGTGTTCGTATCTAAAATGGTTTCAATGGGCGAAATGGAAGACTGGCCAACGTACGCAAAGGACGCGACACTTTGCCGCTTGTACACGGGAAACCCTTTGCCCTCTGGATATTCGACCCAGTACACATGCTCTCCTTGCTCCCAGAACTTGCCCGTCGTCACGCCCGACGATCCCGCCCGAAACCTGACTGACCGTCCCACCTCCTTCATCTCACCGACCAGCTTCTCCTGTAGCGCCTGCGTCGGCTGCATCGTTAAACGTGTGTAATTACGCTCCTCCAAAATGTACCGGAACACGTCCCTATCGGAGTCGATGTTGCGTAGCCAGTTATACTTGTCGACCACCGTATCGCCGTGAAGTGTCCGTTCCCACGTTACTTGCTTCGCGGCTGGAGGCGGACCGACGTAACGTTCCGACAGGTAGGGTCCTCGTCGCATGCGTCGCTGATCCACGAGTACGGCGATGGTGATGGTGTAGGTCATTATGATTATCACGCATGTGGCAGGGACTATGAATCGGACGAGCTGGGCGGGAGAGCAGGTGAGCCTACATCGTGGGATTGTTGTCAAGGAAGTCGTATATCCAAAAGGCTGTGGCAACAGTAACAATAGTAACCGTAACAGTTGATGCAAATGTAATAGGACACGGACCTTTTGTAGCTGAAGGTTCGTGACTTCTTTGTATGCACGGCCATGAAATAGGGATCCTCGTCGTCGTCGTCACTCTCGGCGTAGTTTTCAAACTCGATTCCTTCATTGTCGACGTCGTCGTCCTGGGCTGCTGACAGCAAGCGATACCTACCCTCGTCGTTGTTGGAGGCCATTTCTGTAGCAAATGAGAAGAAGCAAGGAGGGACGAGTCAGGAGAGGGCGGAGAATGTCAAAAGTTTTGGTCACGGCGCAGTCACAATATCCGTGACGTCATTGCTACTTCCTATTGAAAACGTATTGCCCTCATTCTCCGCTTCATCAACAATGGACTCCCAATTCACCAGAACAGCCGGTCCCAGGGCCGTCAGATCCTACCAGAATCTCCACAACCGCACCGCTCTCATGGGGGAACCGGCACGCACCCCCTCGCCCAACCTGTCATCAGGATTGAGCAGGAGCTTTTCAGGTCAGACGTCGTCGTCGGCACCCACAAGCTCGTCGTCGTTCAAAGTGAAGATGGACGACAGCGAGCTTGACCAGCTCGAAGGGCAGAATGACGACCAGATCGGCGGACTTCGCGAGAAGGTGGCGAAGCTGAAGAATGTAAGTAACATATATACATTCGGTGGAGACACACTATCCAGTCGCCGAAGGCGGCGGGTGGCTAGGAAGGAGACTCTAAAGATGCAAAAGGTAGCATGGAGAAAGGAATAGGACGTTTGAGATATTAGGCAGAGTGCAAAGCAAGTGTACGTCGCAGCGGGTATCCCATTGCAACGGTCTGGAACCGGGATGGAGCGACCGCGCAGAAAACTCTCCCTATTCTTAGAACTTACTATCCAATGCTTTCCTTTCTGTTTGAATTCTTGTCATGCAGCTCACAGTCAGAATTAATGACGAGATTACTGGTAGCAATAAGCTCATCGAAACAATGGTACGTTGCGCCAATTATCAGCAGACAAGCCCCATCCTTCCACGACCTTCGCGCGAAGATATTAATCACTCGACTCCCGTTGTCCCACTTCTATATTTGCGTCATATCCTTACCAGACCGACCAATTTCAAAACACGGGCAGCATACTTGGATCGACGATGAATAAATTCCAAGTGATGGCAGCCAAGGAGGGCGGGATGACTATGTGCTACATGATCGTGTTCATCGTGTTCGTCATCATGCTTTTCTACTACTTCTTTTTCCGGTGAAGGAGGTTTTTTTGGATGGCCGGAGATATATGGATAGGTGGCCTTTGGATGGACGAGAGGCGCGCGACGAAAGTCGATCCTGCTGATAATGGCGGTCGAAGGAATAGAGACTTTATCTCTGGCGATATGAAACCTACTATTGGGTAGCCTCGCTGACTCAAATACACATAGACTAAGCACCCGATGCTCGCCTACTATTAATATATCTCTTGAATACCATGTATCGATTTTAATGTAATTTTTGCTTGAGCATAAAATCTTACACGTGATCATCAAATTGTCGGCACAGAAAACGTCAACACCGCAACTGACACGTTTGTTCTTCACACAACAATGGTATGCATCAAGTACAAGGCCCGCAGCTGTCTCCGTTTACTTTTATTCGACTAAATATTTATTTACATCCCATCACCCAGTCCGTTCTCCTTGAGACATCCGTTGGCGACATCGTCATCGACTTATACACTAAACAATGCCCGAGAACAGCCCTTAATTTTCTCAAACTTTGCAAGATCAAGTACTACAACTTCTGCCCTTTCCATAATGTCCAAAAGGGCTTCATGGTCCAAACCGGCGACCCGACCGGCAAAGGTGACGGCGGTCAAAGCATATATGGCGTCCTCAACGGTCCCACCCAACGCTACTTTTCCGCCGAGATCCATCCAAAACTAAAGCACAAAAAGATCGGCACTGTTTCTATGGCCGTCTCCCAGGACGGCTCCACCGCCGCTGGCGGCGCGAGCGGCTCCCAGTTTTTTATTACCACCGGCGAGAACCTAGACTACCTCGACGGAAAGTACACCGTCTTCGGCGAAGTCGCCGAAGGGTTTGACACCTTGGAGAAGATCAATACCGCCTACTGCGACGAGACCGGCAGGCCCTTCAAGGACATCCGCATTAGGCACACAGTTGTGCTGGACGACCCCTTCCCGGATCCCGATGGCCTCCTCGTCCCGGACGAGTCGCCCCTCCCTTCCAAGGAGATGCTTGATACTATCCGCATCGGCGAAGATGAGGACTTCGAGGATCCCGACGTCGCGCCCGAGGAGCTGGAGCGCCAGCGTCGCGCCAAGGAGGCAAAAGCCCAAGCACTAACTCTGGAGATGGTTGGGGATTTACCTTTTGCGGAGGTTAAGCCCCCAGAGAACGTGCTGTTTGTGTGTAAGCTGAATCCGGTGACGAGGGATGAGGATTTGGAGCTGATCTTTTCGAGGTTCGGCCATATCAATAGTTGTGAGGTTATCAAAGATAAGAAGACAGGGGAGTCGCTGTGCTATGCCTTCATCGAGTTTGATAAGCAACCCGATTGTGAAGAAGTGAGTTTATTCCCACACACGCAGATAATTATTTTATTCGAAAGCAAAGACCCCCCCCCCCCCCCAAATGTGTTCACTATCTTTACTCGAAACCACTTTATTTAATTTTCCCAGGCATATTTCAAGATGGATAACGTCCTGATCGACGACCGACGCATCCACGTTGATTTCTCGCAGTCCGTCTCAAAACTTCATAAAGACTGGATCACTAAGCGTATGCGTGGTCAAGGCGGCGAGGATGGTGTCGGCGGCGTGGCAAACTTGCAGCGGCGGAAGAGGTATCGCGATGGCACCGACGACAGCGAAAACAATTACGAAATGTTGTTTGATCACGATGACGGCGGGAAGGAGCGGCGCGATGAAGGGTATAAGAAATGGGATGATGGGAGGAGCCGAGAAAAGAGCGGCAATGTTAAAGGGGAGCGAGAGCGGGATCGGGATCGAGAGCGGGATCGAGAGCGGGATCGAGAACGGAATCGGGACCGGGATCGAGAACGGGATCGAGACCGGGATCGAGAGCGAGACCAGTATCGAGAGCGAGACCGGGATGGACATCGCGGGTCGTATTCAAAACGAAGATCAAGGTCGACTAGCCTAGATCGCAGAAAAGAACAGGATAGGTATGGTGGCGGTACTAATAGTAATAGCCGACGAGAGCATCGTCACCGCTCACGATCAAGATCAAGGGAGAGAGGGAAGAAGGATCGCCGGTGAAGAGCATGTTGAATGTTTGAGAGATTGTATTTAATATTTAGTAAATTGCCTCTCTTGATCCAAGGTGCATTTCCTTATTTACAAATCGTCGTACATTCTCACGTAACTACGTTACTGCGCTACTCCAGCCGCCAAATGGTGTAGCCCGGCTTTCAAATCAGTATGTCCGGGCCCTACATATTAGAATTTGGATTTGGTATTAAAAAAAAAAAAAAAAAACAGCATGTTGTAATTAGAACTCGAGGTTTCTGTTCAGCCGGTCGTGGGACTTGTGCAAGCGCGGGTCCTAATTGACAAAGACTATTCCTTTCTATTGTCAAAACTTGAAGATTACTTTCAGTCTTAAAAAGATAGTTCTTAGTGATAAAAATATACTTTCAGTATCAAAGATAGCCTTTCATTATACTTAATAAATCAAATTATTCTCTTATTCTAGATATATATATAATTATAGTAAGAGTTAACTTTAGTAATAAAAACTCTAATAATAAAAACTGAAATTAGTCTTTAGAATTAAAAATTATCTTAAAAAAAAATCTTATAAAGAATTCTAATTTAATAATTTATATTTTACTTTAAATATATTTTAAAAATTATTTTATTTTAAATAAAAAAGAAAATTTTTAGTTTTTTTTTTTTTTTTTTAATTAGATTTAACTATCCCTTAATCTGTAGTATAGGCAAATTTGCCTACAAAAACATTTAGTATAAAATATCTCACTCTATGTTGCATATATCTATAGTATAAGCATGCATACCATAATCTCAATATAGGTAAACATTTCTGTGAAAGTTTAGAGTGTGTTGGGATGGCAACTCAATATATCAGCATGTGATTGATGATTTCATCAGTCTGACATCATTGATCTATAACGTGTGAAATACGCATCCTATGCAAGTTCAATAAAATGCCCTCTTTCCTAACAAAGGTTATGAGCCCCACTAGCATTAAGCAGCTATAGAATATATACCTCATAAATATATGCTACACTATATATGCTAGAAATGTCAGAAGAACAACCTAGCAACACAAGCAATAGTAGCAATATGTCAATCACCAGCATTCCGGTAATGAGAGCAGTCTCTATTGTAAGCATAAATACAGCCAAGAGGTCCATCCCGATCTTTGATGGGAAAGACTATGCCATCTGGGTATTCTATATAATGAATCTCCTTGATAAATGTGGCTTAGCAGAGTATATAAAGCTACAAGTGCAGATTCAAGACTACGACCCCACAAATGATTGCCGAGCATTACATGAAATCGCATTTACATTGTCAAACTCATAAACGAAGCTTGTAATATATGTCAATATGGCCAATGAAGCATGGGAAGCCCTATGCAATCATCATGTGCAAGCATCTATGTTGAATCAATTTCACCTGAAATCTCAACTATTCAATCTTCGAATAAAGCCCAAGGAAAGTATCTGGGAATATGCCAATCATGTCGACAATCTGGTAAATCAAGTGAATTCCCTCAGTGCATCTGCAGATTACATTGGCAATAAAGAGAAGGTCATAGCACTCACAAAAGGACTCCTGGATGCATATAATATTGTCATCATAGCCATGTGCGAGAGCAGTACTCTCATAGACTATGCCCACATGATAATGAGTCTCATAAATGAGGAAATACGCTAAGGAAATGGTGCCAACGATGATGATGAAAGGGCATTCTATGGGTTCTGCGGACATGGCAATGCCAAATATGGTCAACAAGGTTGATGAACCCAGACCCAAGCTCAATAATGCAATAATAGCCAGTCCAACCAATCAACCAAGTATGATGGTTACTGTGAATATTGTGGCAAGTATGGACATAGGAAACACCAGTGCTATCACTGGGAAAATGAAAATAAGCATAGAAGCCAGCATAGAAGTCAGCATTGGCAATGTGAGAGCAATAGTAGATATCGAGAGAAGCATGGGAATGTAAATACTACCAAAACTGATGAAAGGGGTAACCTATTCTTCATGTAAGCCACCAACTCCAATTCCAGTAATTATACTACCAAATCCACCAACTCGTCATCTATAGACCTCGGTCAGCGAAACACTTTTAAGTGAACGAAAAGTGGCAATAACATCAGCAACGAATCCGCCAATGTAGCTGATAATAATTATATCTGGCTGATGGATTCTGGAGCTACATAACATATGATACCACACAGGGAATAGTTCTCTACATATGAGCCTTTTGAGTACCCTGTACCTATCAAGTTAGGAGACAATAATGTCATCTATGCTCAAGGAAAGGGAAATATCAATATATGTCTCCACAGCAATGTCATAGAACTCACTGGTATCTTTGTAGACATACTATATACCTCAGATATAGGAAAGAACCTCTTTTCAATGGGAAAGATGATGTCCCATGGCAATAAAGAAATACATATACATCCAAAGGGCACAACAGTATACGATCTGCATGGCAATGAACTGATGACAGCCTTGAAATGAGGTAATCTCTATATGATCAATGGTATGCCAAATGGTGCAAAAGCCTCTGTGTATGTGACAACAATAACTAAGTTCGACATGTGCAATATATGACATGAACACTTAGGACATATCGGCAAAACAAGCCTTGAAAAAATGATCCAAAACAGCTCTATGAGTAGATTGCCAACAAATATACACCCCCAAACTGACAGTTTCTATGAGGATTGTATGGCAAACAAAGCCTTCCAGCTACCATTTAAAGAATGACTAAGGTGTATATCCAGGATCCTCAACCTCGTGCATACAGATATATGCAGCCTGATGTGTACACCATCGTACTTCAGCAAGAGGTATTTTCTCATATTTATTGATGATTATATGCATAAAGCATATATATATCTCCTATTGGCAAAGAGTGAAGCCTTAGATAAATTCAAGGAATTCAAAGCGAGTACCAAGAATGAGACTGGACATAGAATATGTGCTATACGATCAGATAATGGATGTAAATACATCAATAATATGTTCAGGTAATTCTTGACGAAACACGGCATTACCCATCAAACAATGGCTCTATATATGTCTTAGCAGAATGGCATGGCTGAGCAATTTAACCATACAGCTGTAGAAATGGCACATGATGATCAATGCTACCGGACTATTATATTCTTATTGGGCCAAAGCCATAAATACTATAGTGTATATATGCAATCGATGCGTATCTCAATTACTAAGCAAAGAAGCTGGCAACAATAAGTATTCCAGGGATGATAATCTCACCCCTGAAGAGTTATGGAGCAGATCCAAACCTGATGTATCTCATTTTCATATATTTGGATCCAAGACATATGTCCTTGACAAAAGCAATACTGTCCGAAATAAGTTTGAACTCAAGGTGAGGAAGCATGTGTTTCTTGGATATTCCAGCAAAGTGTATAGGCTATGGGATCTAAGCAAGTAGTGTATAGTTATCTCATATGATGTACAGTTCAAAGAAAAAGAGTTGGAGACCTGCATGGAAGTACCAGTTGAAACCTCTACATCAACCTCTATATCCTAGCTAGCGCAAATGTAGCAACCATCATCCACCTCTCTAGCAGTCAATCAAAATTATTTTCAACCACTATATATACCTGAGCCTGAGCCAAGAGTAATAGAGATCAAAGACGAAGATGACAGTGAATCCTCTAATGATGAGGGATCCTTTTCAAAGGGTAAAAAGCGCTCTAACATTTGGCATGAAACCCACTCAGAATTAGAGAGTTATTGGGACATGCCAGCAAGCCAGAGACAATGTAAGGACTATGTGAGCTATGTGGAAGCATACGAATATGTGTATATCGTGACATCTTCTGGTGAGCCAAACACATATGATAAGGCTGTGCAATGTACTGACAATAAGCAATGGAAACAAGCCATGGAGGAGAAATACAATTCACTCATCCAGAATGAAACATAGGATCTAGTATCTCTTCTACCAAACTGTCAAGCAATTAGATCAAGATGGGTATATAAGCTAAAGCATAACGCCAAAGAAAACGTAGAGTAGTATAAAGCTTGCTTTGTCACTAAGAGTTATTCGCAGGACTATAGCATAGATTATGACAAAACCTTTTCACCTATATTCAAGCTTACTTCACTTAGAATACTTCTTGCAATCAGTGTGCTATACGACCTAGAAATCCACTAGATGGATGTTAAGACAGTCTTCCTGAATGGTGATGTGGACACTGAACTATATGTTTGCCAACCACAAGGATATGAACTATATGACAACCAGAATGGTGAGCTCATATACCGATTATATAAAGGATTATATGGTATTAAACAAGCGGCATACCTATAGAATAAAAGGATTGATAAACATCTTCTTGACAACAGATTCAAGCATTGTAAGGCAGACAATTACATATATGTCCAATACTATGATGATGGCATAGTGTTTATTGGCATATGGGTTGATGATATCATCATCGTAATCAGCAAGAATAGGCTTAATGGAGTAAAAGAAACTCTACACCGCGAATTCAAGATAACCAACATGGGCAACATGTCCTTCCTTTTGGGAATATCCATCATGTGTAATAGGAATGCACATGCCATACACCTCTCGCAAGCAACATACACTCAAACTGTCCTCGAATGCTTCAATATAAGTGAATGTAAGCCTGTCAGCACTCCTATAGAGACTTCCATAAAATTAAGAAAGCCCGACGACAACACTACACCCGCTAACAACACCCTCTATCAACAAGTGGTTGGTTCTCTTATACCTCTCATACTTGGAATAAGACCTGATATATCTTATGCTATCAACAAGGTGGCACAGTACTCATCCTGCTATGATAACTCGTATTGGAGCACTATTAAGAGAATTTTCAGATATCTTAAGAGTACAGCACACTATATGCTCACCCTCGGCAGCGGATTAAGTGGGAGCAATGGCAAGAGCAATAATATCCAGCTATCTGGTGCATATAATACCAATTGGGCAGGTGATTTAGATGACTGTCGATTTACGACCAGATATCTCTTTTACATCGATAGCAAAGGATCCATCATTTCATGGCAAATATGCAAGCAGAGTTCTGTGGTAACATCATCAATGCAGGCAGAGTACTAGGTGCTGTCATTGGTAACAAAGGAAGCTATTTGGCTCCACAAGCTTTTAAAGGAACTCAGATTCCCTCAGGAATGCACTATGCTACACCAGGACAACCAGTCTATGATTGCACTCACTAAGAACTCAATACACTACAACAGAATGAAACATATTGATATATAGCACCATTTCATTCATGAATGTATAGACAATGGTACTATACATCTGGAATATATTCCCATAGAGTATATAATTGCAGACTCATTGACCAAAGCCCTTCCAAGGCTGAAGTTTGAGCTATGTACTAAAGGAATGGGTCTTACAAGCCTTACGCTAACATCTGGTTGATCATGGGACACTTTTCAGGCTTGCACTGCATTCTACATCTACATATATTGGTTACATCTCTCATCTATGAGTAGATAACATTACTTACATTTCTGTAAATATTTCAGATATTTCAGAACACTTTTCAACCCACGAAAATTCAGTATTTTGGGTTATATACAGTTCTTTTTTTTTTTGGGGAACATTCTGTATTTCCCCTTTTTTTTTTTTTTTTTTTTTTTTTTTTTTTTTTTTTTTTTTTTTTTTTTTTCTCTCTTATATATATATATATCTCGTTGAGCGGGAGTGTTGGGATAGTAACTCGATATATCAGCATGTGATTGATGATTTCATCAGTCTGACATCATCAATCTATAACACATGAAATATGCATCCTATGCAAGTTCAATAAAATACCCTCTTTCCTAACAGAGTGAAATTGTAAGTGCACAACCTCCAAGCCACAGAAATCACATGTCACCCTCTGAACAAGCCACCGAAATCACATGCGACCCTGAACAAATCTGGAAATCACCTGTGCGATCACAAAGCTGAGTCAAACAGAAGTCACAGTGTACAAAGCTGAGTCAATACGAAGTCACAGAACACAAGGTTCACACAAATGGAATCTTACCAATCAAGAACAGATGCATATATACTGAGCACCAAGATATGTCGAAACAGAGAACCAAAACAAATAACAATCATAACTTCCAAACACACAAACATGACCACTGAGATCTACAACCGCATCCGTGCTGACATTTGGAATGCCATTGTTAACCGAGCCACACCCCCTCTGCCCCTCATGAATATCTACAGCCAAGCACCTCTCTACTTCGTGGAAGCCCGATGGAACACCCTGAACATGCTTAACGAAGCCCACCGGATCGGACAAATCTCAAGCTACTACCAGATCAGCCACCTCCTGGAAGATATGATTGAACACCACCATGACACAGATATTACCCAGATGTCTCAACACCAGAAGCTCATCACCTGCAAACACCAAGAACTCTTCTATGAGTACAGTACCTTTATTCCCCGCCTCCGAGTTACTACCAGCAAAATAGTTGCTACCCTGTCCTACGGCCAAATCGATGACATGATACAAGAACTCAATCACAAGTATCTTGAGTACATTGAAACCACAGATAGAACCTTCCCGCACCCCAATGACCACATCCTGCAAATGCCCCAAGTTGGATATGCCATGAAGAATATCTATAATATAATCAACTTCGATAGAGACGAAGCAGAAGACAATGATTCTTCCGACGCTGACATGACCTCAAGTCAAGAATCTCTCCCAACTCTGATTACACTGCCAACTCTGCCAATGAACTTACAACAGTTCATAACCACATATGAGACTTATTGGGACAATGACCACTGGCACGAATATCAACCTACATTCACACCCAATTACTTCAACTACAATGAAGAGACCGGAGAACACAACCTGTACCTTCAGACAACCCTCGAGAGTGAACCAACCACTCCACTACCCGAGTACGAACGACACGAACCACAACCGCCAACATACTACAACCCCGTGACTCATAGTGCTGTAACCTACAGAAGGTACGCAGACAGCGAATCCGATGAAAATGAAGATGATGCACCACTTCTTCGCCCCCCAACACCTTATCCAGCATACGAGACAGATGATGCTATTCTGTGGGATGGAGATGAAGTCCCAATGTATTACTACCTCAGCGAATAAGGAGAAATAATCCGCGAACCACTCTTCCTAGACGACTACTTCATCAGAGATGATGTCATCGATGATGATGTCATTGAAGACTATCCAGACAGTGCCTAAATCATAAATAGCCTAGCAGTCATAGTATAGTTAGATTAGCCTTGTACAACATGACTGTGAACTGACTCAGCAGTCAGACGATCTCTTGACATATCAGATCACACTTATACTATGTGACTGCATTCTGACTCAGCAAAGTACTTAGTGCTACATCCATATTTAGCATAGTCCAGATAGTCCCTCACTAGTATAAATACCCCCTCCCCCAGACCTCAGAATCTCAGACCTGAACAATCCAAACACAACTCCTGAGCACTTCTCCACAATACCCCTTCACACAACTACTCCTAGTATAGCAATATCATGAATAGCGAATAAATCTATATAATAACCCACAAACCACTCTTAAGTAAATCCGCTCCCTGTTAGGTCCTACTCCTAACCCCATCACGAAATTTCCTAATTGGGTATTGTCTGCAGCGATACGCCAATTCAACTAAGCTGGCCTTAGTTTTTTGAACTTTCTGAAATACAGAAAATCCTGAACATCCAGAACTAGTCCGAGAAAGGACCTTGGTTGAGACGTCAACCTGATCTTGAAATCAATAAGCGTAGAGGACATACTCTATATGAAATTGATCCTGACCATAAGAAAACGGTCTTCCAGAATATCCAGAACTTCCAGAAAATCCTTCCAGAACTACGTAATGGTTACCCTAAAAAGCAACCCTCTTACAACTTGGTAGCAGCGGTTTACAATCCAATTCCGCTTCAAGACGCTTCCTCACCCTACTACAAAACCTTCTGCGAATTCCTACAAGTTGGTATAATGCCCAACCTCTGAACTGGAATTTATCTGAACCATCTGACAATCTGGAGAGAATTGAACCTGACATACAAGGACAATTTGACTTCCACACCTGCAACAAGTGGGACAAACTTCACTCAAAGAAAGAAGTACTCTGATTAAACCAGCAAATAGGCGAAACCCTATTCACCGAACTCCTTGCACTACACCCAGCAAGTCAAGACGAAGAAGGTCTTATAGAAGCCTTCTTTACTCTTCTCAACAAGAGTTTTGTCAGCTCCACAAATCTGAGTGACCTAGGATAACCAGCAGCAGCCTTTCTAGCCTTAGTTCCTCACGAAGCCCAAGCCTCTGTAGCCAAGTGGCTCAATTCTACCGACTTTTACCATACTAGGACCAAGACCGCATTATACTACCGATTCCAGAATAGCAAGGCCCACTATATTCTTAAGGAAGAAGCAAGAGAAACCCTTCATCAACTACCTGATCCTGAACCTGAAGCAGGCCCTGCTACAACCCTACCTGAATCTGAAACCAATACCGAACCAGAACTTGACTTTGAATTAAGTCCATCTGAAATCAGATATACAACTGATTCTGTCTACTTTGACGCCAAGCAAATCCAAATACATGGAGACCAAACTGAAGAGGAGGAGGAGTATCTCAGTGAATTCGATCCTGGATACACTGCTGAAGGAGACGAACTTCCATTAGGACAGAACACACCTACACAGCAACAGACAGCTATCTATCAAGCCCTTACTCCAGACCCACAACTATTACTCCAGCAACTTACACAGACCCAAAGAACCCCATCGCACTCTGCATCAGTACCTTAAGTAGTACCAGTAACACTCCTACCAGCAGTCCAACCGCCTCCAGTAAACAACATGGCAAACCAACAGATTATAGACCTCACAGCCCAGGTAGCCATAATGGCAGCAACCATTACTGCCTTAGCCGAACAGACCCGACCTACAAAAAATCTGAGTCTACCTACCTTTAATGATACTGCACAAGAAGTTCAAAGCTTCATTAGTGTAGTTGACACCAACTTCGAAGCCAATCAATGGACCAATGAGCGAGTTGCTGACCGCGTTCTGACAAACAATCAAGACCACACCCTGGAATAACTCTTTGCTACCACTACAGCCTATGTCCACCGAGTTGTTACATTCTTCCGAGGACCTGCTGAAGAATGGTGGCGAACCCTTCCTGAAAAACCCCTCACATGGGACATCCGACCTGCAGTAGTTGCTCAGAATGCAGCAAACAATACCCCAGGATATGGAGCCCATCCTGCAGCCCCTAGACTCAAACAACTCATAATTGCTCAATATTGCAGCGAAACTATGATCACTGAATCTCGAGTAAAACTTCGCAACCTCAAATTTGATGTACATGGCAAGGAGAAATTCAAAACCTTCTGTACAAAACTCGAGTCACTCCTGAATACCATTGGCCTAGGATACATTGCCAATGACGAAGCACGAAATGGCACCAGAGCAGACCATTTATTCGATGCCCTGCCTGAATGGCTTACTAGAAAAATCCAAGAACAAGGATGCCCAGTTGGTTGTGACCATCAACAATGGTGCCTAGCAAGAATCAAGACTATGGTCAAGTGGATCCTAACAGCCAGACCCATTCTGCCCAGAAGACAATTCAACAACAAGAAAAAGACTTGGACCAAGAAAGAGGAACCCAAGCATGAAGCATCCCGAGCTCCCTCAACATCCACGTCGTGGACACCCAGAAATCATGAACCCACCCAGCCAAGTACCTTCAAGAAACTCACTGAAGGTGAAAGGAATGAACTTAGAAGAAGTGGAGCATGCTTCTATTGCTGAAAGACAGGACATATGGCCAGTGCCTGCCCTAACCGAAAACCACGAACAGCAACATGAGCAACTGTTACCACTCTGCACCACCTCAACAACCTGACTACCAGAACCCTAGACTTTGTTAAGTTAAGACAAATGGCCAAAGCCCCAACCAAAGGAAGTCAAAAAGCAGCTGGATATGACCTGTATGCAGCCGAAGAAGCTACAGTTTCCAACCGAGAAGTCAAGCAAGTCTACACAGGAATCAGTATCCAAATCTCTGAAGGACATGTTGGAAGAATATGCTGTCGCAGCAGCCTAGCATTGAAAGGACTCTCAGTAGAAGGAGGAGTCATTGACAAAGACTACACAGGCGAAATTATTGTCCTCATCCAAAACCACAGTTGGACATCCTTCAAGATTCTTATTGGATTCTGTATTGCCCAGATCCTATTCGAAAAAATCGAGTCAAACCTGACAGTCAAGAAAGTCCCTGAACTACTGCCCACCATCTGAGGATCCAAAGGATTCGGTTCATCAAACAAGGCCCCAGCCCAACCTACCGTGAACAAGGAAGAACAATTCTACAAGAAAATCAAAGATGGATATATACCAAGTGGCTGATGCCCCCATGGCATTGGAATGTACTCTTCCCGAATGATTGATGATTGCTTCTCTTGTGTCAATGAACTAGCTCAAAGAAGAACTAACAGAAGGAAAGCTCCTACAACCGAAATCACCACCATTGGATCAGACAAACTGCTTACACTTAAAGCCTTTGTCAATCGAGTACCTGTCAAGATTATGATAGACAGTGGTGCCTCAGGCAACTTCATCAATGAAGAAACAGCCAACAGACTCAAGGTCTTCACCTCTCCGGTACAACAAACCCAAGCAGTTGCCACAGCTGATGGAACCTCACATGTCATTAGTAAGGAAGTCTGCAATCTACCCTTCCGAATCAGCGACTATCGAGTACATGTTACCCTCCAGATCATACCACTCCTGGATAACGAAATCATCCTTGGAACTCCATGGTTAAAACAAGAGAACCCCATGATTGATTGGGTAAACCACTCTCTGACTATCCAGAAAGGATGCCACAACTTCAAACTGCAAGGCGAAAAGGACCCACTCAACTCTAGTGACCCTGGACCAAAGATTACCTACATCAACAAGCTACAACTCAAGAAATTGGCCAAAAAATACCCTCTCTTCGCTATCTCCATCCGCCCATCCAAAGGAGAACCCAAGAACTCTGAAGAAGACTTTTCCAAAGTTAACAGCCATGTCAGACCACTACTCCAGAAATTCCGAGATATATTCCTGAAGAAACTCCCAAAAGGCCTACCTCCCAAACGAGCAGTAGACCATGCCATCAAAACTATTCCAGACGCCAAGCCAGCCTTCAAGTCAATCTACCACATGTCTCTGAGAGAAATCGATGCACTCAAGAAAGAAATTGATGAACTCCTGGAACAAGGATTCATCAGACCCAGTGTATCACCTTATGGTGCACCAGTCCTCTTTGTTGTCAAGAAAGGAGGAGACCTGCAAATGTGCATTGATTACCATGACCTCAATGAACAGACCATCAAGAACTGTTGCCCACTACCCAGAATCGATGAAATATTCGATAGACTTACCAACCCACAATTCACGAGCTCTTTTGACCTGCGAAATAGTTACTAGCAAATTGCCATAAAGGAAGAAGACATCTACAAGACAGCCTTCCGAACTCGCTATGGACATTTTGAATTCCTAGTTATGCCCTTTGACTTAACTAATACTCCTGCAACCTTCCAAACACTGATGAATACTATCCTGCACCCATACCTGGACAAATTCGTTGTTGTCTACATTGACGACATCCTAGTCTTCAGCAAAACCCTGGAGGAACATCTTGAATACCTTGAACTAGTACTACTGAAACTCCGAGAAAACAGACTCTTCGCAAAACTCAGCAAGTGCGAATTCCTCCTGAAGGAAATCCAGTTCCTTGGACACATCATTACACCAAATAGAATCAAAGTGGACCCCAGCAAAATATCCGCAATCAAGGATTGGCCCAGACCCAAGAAGCTGAAAGACCTCCAGTCATTCCTGGGATTAGCAAACTATTACAGACGATTTGTTGCCAACTTCGCCAAAATCACCACTGCCCTTACTCAAATGACCAAGCATAACAAGAAAGGAGAACAGCCCTGGACCATGAAACAAGAGAAAGACTTCAACAACCTTGCAAATTGGGGACCCGAACAAGATACAGCCTTTCAAGCATTGAAAGATGCCTTGATAACTACTCCAGTACTTCAAGCAGCAAATCCTGCCCTACCATATGAAGTTACTACTGATGCCTCCGACCTAGCCCTTGGAGCAGTACTTATGCAAGAAGGATACCCTGTGGCCTATCACTCCTGCAAGTTCAATGATGCTGAAATCAACTATGCAACTCATGAGAAGGAAATGTTAGCCATCATAGATACTCTGATCAAATGGCGACCATACCTAGAAGGAGCTCACTTCACCGTATTGACTGACCACAAGTCATTAGTCAATATCAAGACCCAGGCTACCCTTTCTCGAAAGCAAGCCAGATGGATGAAAGTCCTCACCAACTTTGACTATGAAATCTAGTACCACCCTGGCAAGGAAAACATTATTGCCGATGCAATCTCCAGACCACCTATTGAAGAAGTTATCCAAACTCTCACCCTGGTTACAAACTCCATCATGGAACAAATTATCGCAGCATGTGCTAATGATAAAGAAGCTTAAGCACTCCAAGAAATCCTAAACAGTGATGATGCTGACAAGCATACCTGGTACAATCAATACTAACTCAAGGACAATGCTATCTACTACAAGGACAGATTGTATATTCCAAACAACTGAGACCTCTGAAGGACTATCTTATTCGAATGTCATGATGCCCCTATAGCTGGACATTTAGGATTTGACAAATGCTATGAAGTTATCTCCCGAAACTTCTATTGGCCCCGAATGGCAGATCAACTCAAGACCTACATTACTTCTTGTGATGCCTGCCAATGGAACAAGTCCTCAACACTAGCAAAACCTGGTCTACTCCACCCTATCCCAGTACCATCTGCTAATTGGGAACAAGTCTCCATAGACTTCATTGTACAACTACTCCAAACCAAGAACAGAAAAGACGCAATTGTTATCTTTGTGGACTATCTCAGCAAACAAGCTCACTTTGTACCAACCACCACCACTGCAATAGCACCAGACATAGCTACACTCTTGTTTGACAATATCTTCCGCTATCATGGTCTCCCTAAGATCATTGTTAGTGACCGAGATCCGAAATTCACCAGTCATTTTTGGAAAGCCCTCCATACACACCTTGGAACGAAACTTGTACTATCTACAGCCTTTCACCCTGAAACTGACGGCCAAACTGAAAGAATAAACCAAACTCTGGAATAAATGCTAAGAAACTACATTTCCTACAGACAAGATGATTGGCATGAACACCTCACTGCAGTCGAGTTTGCCTATAATAACAGCAAGCAAGCCTCTCTTGGAATGACCCCATTCTTCGCCAACACTGGACAAAACCCAAACACTCCTCTAACACTCATCTGAACTACTGAAGAACCCTCTACAGTCAAAGCTGTTGAAGAATTCTTACTCTGAATACATAATCTAAGCCAGATCGCAATTGAGAACTTATCACGAGCTCAAGAACAACAGTCACAGTATGTTAACCAACATTGTCGAGAAGAAACCTTCAATATTGGAGAAAAAGTTCTACTAGACATCCGAGGATACCGAGTTGACAACCTCAAGCACAGACTATCTACAAAGCTGAACAGCAAGTTCATTGGACTATTCAAAGTTATTTCACAAGTCTCTCTGACCTCCTACAAATTGGCGCTACCAGACACCATTAAGATTCACCCAGTCTTCAATGTCCAACGTCTCAAGCGTTACAATGACAATGATGATGAACTATTCCCGAACCGTACTACAAAACCACCTGCACCTGTCATTATTAATGACCAGGAAGAATACGAAGTCGAACAAATCCTCAACAAATGTGGCCACAAGAACCACCCCAAGTATCTCATTAAATGGAAAGGTTATCCGATCCATGATGCAACATGGAAACCCAAGACCAATCTCCAGAACACTACTGACTTAGTTCAGGAATATGATTCCTTGAACAACTGAAATCCAAATACTCCAGCATCTATCAGTACACAACATATACTACTCCCTCGAGCACTATAAATATCACAAACTTAATCAAAGACTTAGTAAGACAGAACAAAATTAGAAGGCCCCGACAAGGACATCGAAAGCTAAGAAGGGGAGAGTTGTAAGCGCACAACCTCCAAGCCACAGAAATCACACATCACCCTCTGAACAAGCCACCGAAATCACATGCGACCCTGAACAAATCTGGAAATCACCTGTGCAATCACAAAGCTGAGTCAAACAGAAGTCACAGTGCACAAAGCTGAGTCAATATGAAGTTACAGAACACAAGGTTCACACAAACAGAATCTTACTAATCAAGAACAGATGCATATATACTGAGCACCAAGACACGTCGAAACAGAGAACCAAAACAAATAACAATCACAACTTCCAAACACACAAACATGACCACCGAGATCTACAACCGCATCCGTGCTGATATTTGGAATGCCATTGTCAACCGAGTCACACCCCCTCTACCCCTCATGAATATCTATAGCCAAGCACCTCTCTACTTCATGGAAGCCCGATAGAATGCCCTGAACATGCTTAATGAAGCCCTCCGGATCGGACAAATCTCAAGCTACTATCAGATCGGCTGCCTCCTGGAAGACATGATCGAACACCACTATGATACAGATATTACCCAGATGTCTCAATACCAGAAGCTCATCGCCCGCAAATACTGAGAACTCTTCTATGAGTATAGTACCTTTATTCCCTGCCTCTGAGTTACTACCAGTGAAATGGTTGCTACCCTGTCCTATGGCCAAATCGATGACATGATATAAGAACTCAACCACAAGTATCTTGAGTATGTTGAAACCACAGACAGAACCTTCCCGCACCCCGATGACCACATCCTGCAAATGCCCCAAGTTGGATATGCCATGAAGGATATCTACGATATAATCAACTTTGATAGAGATGAAGCAGAAGACAATGATCCTTCCGATGCTGACATGACCTCAAGCCAAGAATCTCTCCCAACTCTGATTACACCGCCAACTCTACCAATGAACTTACAACAGTTCATAACCACATACGAGACTTATTGGGACAATGACCACTGGCACAAATACCAACCCACATTCACACCCGATTACTTCAACTATAATGAAGAGACTGGAGAACACAACCTGTACCTTCAGACAACCCTCAAGAGTGAACCAACCACTCCACCACCCGAGTACGAACGACATGAACCACAACCGCCAACATACTACAACCCCGCGACTCATAGTGCTGTAACCTACAGAAGGTATGCAGACAGCGAATCCAATGAAAACGAAGACGATGCACTACTTCTTCGCCCCCAACACCTTATCCAGCATATGAGACAGACGATGCTATTCTGTGGGATGGAGATGAAGTCCCAATATATTACTACCTCAGCGAACAAGGAGAAGTAATCCACGAACCACTCTTTCTAGACGACTATTTCATCAGAGATGATGTCATCGATGGTGATGTCATCGAAGACTATCCAGACAGTACCTAAACCATAAATAGCCTAGCAGTCATAGTATAGTTAGATTAGCCTTGTACGACATAACTGTGAACTGACTCAGCAGTCAGACAATCTCTTGACATGTCAGATCACACTTGTACTATATAACTGTATTCCGACTCAGCAAAGCACTTAGTGCTACATCCATATTTAGCATAGTCCAGATAGCCCCTCACTAGTATAAATACCCCCTCCCCCAGACCTCAGAATCTCAGACCTGAACAATCCGAACACAACTCCTGAGTACTTCCCCACAATACCCCTTCACACAACTATTCCTAGTATAGCAATATCATGAATAGCGAATAAATCTATATAATAACCCACAAATCACTCTTAAGTAAATCTACTCCCTGTTAGGTCCTACTCCTAACCCCATCACGAAATTTCCTAATTGGGTATTGTCTGCAGTGATACGCCAATTCAACTAAGCTGGCCTTAGTTTCTTGAACTTCTTGAAATACGGAAAATTCTGAACATCCAGAACTAGTCCGAGAAAGGACCTTGGTTGAGATGTCAACCTGATCTTGAAATCAATAAGCGTAGAGGACATACTCCATATGAAATTGATCCTGACCATAAGAAAACAGTCTTCCAGAATATCCAGAACTTCCAGAAAACCCTTCCAGAACTACATAACAGTTACCCTAAAAAGCAACCCTCTTACAGAAATACTGCAGTCTATGCTTTATAATATTTATATAAACATGGACTATACATAAACTGAATATAGGTAAATATGCCTGCTTACATATCTACTGGCTATCTATATACTAGCCAGGGTCAATCTACACTAGTCAAGTCAAGGTCAATCTCTTTTTTTTTTTTTTACAGACTCAATGTCTTATGGATTTTTATTGAAAGAGAACCTAAACTATATAGATCAAAATCCTCTTCTATCATCTATCAAGTACTGCCTCCCCATTAACCTAGGCTTAGTGCTCCAAATGAGTCAATCCAGATGGGATTCGGATGGATTCAAATCAACCATTATTTTGATTTCCAAATTAGACAATTAAATGTTTACATCAATAACTTGATGAATAATCATCCAAATTTGATGGTCTTAGTGTCATTTTAAAGCCCTTAATAAGGCCCTTCTAATGATATAAAGAACATTAAAATCGGATTACGCATTGCCGAGATATTAAGGAAAACATTCTATTTGATGAAATTTCCAAAATCGGTAAATCAAAGAATTTCCAAAATCGGCGATTCAGACGGTTTCCTTCATAACTCAGTAATGCATAATCCGATTTCAATATTCTTGATATCATTAGATATGCCTTATTAAGGGCTTTCAAATGACACCAAGATCATCAAATTTGGATGATTATTCATCGAGTTATTGATGTAAACATTTAATTGTCTAATTTGGAAATTAAAACAATAGTTGATTTGAATCCATCCAGATGGGATTTAATCCAAATCAATCTGAATCCAATCCAGATTAAATTGACTTGTTAGAAGCACTACCTAGGCTAGCTATTGTCCAGCAGCTCGACCATATCAGGTATAGCAGGACCTATGTTGGCCTGCACCTCATTCTGTACACCATACTCTCTCTACCACCAGAGAGAACCCAGCTATATACCAATGACCAAAAGCACATGCCTGAGACCCCAATGTATATACAAGACCATGTCCAAGCCAAATAGAATAGCCCCTACCATCTCAAAGAGAATAATAGGCAAAGAAAAACCCTCATCAAAGTACATCATAGTGGGTAGGGCCTGGTTCTCTATTGAAATATGTAGATTACAACTCGATATATAGTGGCGCAGCCTTCCTTGACTACGTCATCATGTAAACATCACTAATGGCGATGTGTAAAAGCGTGCAAGAATTAGCAATAAATACTTTGCTTCTCTCTCCAAACTTCCACATTTCACAACAGGTTATGAGCCCTGCTTAACAGCTATAATATACCCCTCTTACACATACACTATACAATGGCTACTAGTTCAAGCAGTGCTAGCAGCGCACTGCCAAGTCCTGGTAACACGAACACAAACACAGCCGGAATGGGTTTCACTTCCATGATGACAAACATTCCAGTAGTGGCACCAATATCAACAGTAAAGAGGACGATTTCTGTCTTTGACGATAAGGATTATGCCATATGGGCATATCATATGAAGAATCTCCTTGAAGAATGCGGTTTAGAGGACTACTGGAAGCTACAGGCACAAGTAATGACATACGATGCCACGAAAGATCGCAAAGCGCTAAGGGAGATTATGTTCACCCTTTCGAACACGCAAATGAAGCTGGTAATCAACGCTACGATGGCGAATGAAGTCTGGGAGATTTTATGCAATCACTATCAACAGGCATCCACGTCAAACAGATTCCACTTAAAGGCACAACTATTCAATCTTCGAATTAAGTCCAAGGAGAGCATCCGGGACTATGCCAATCGAGTCGACGAGCTGGCGAATCAAGTGAATTCCCTTACATCTACACTGGCAGACACCATCAAGGATGAAGACAAGGTCCTGGCTCTTATACGAGGCCTTCCCGAAGCGTACAATGTGGTCGTCGCTACTATGAGGGAATCCGGCAGATTATCAGATTATAAGCATGTTGTCACAAGCCTTTTAAATGAGGAAACAAGACTAGGCAGCAACAATGCCAATGAGGAATATGACGAGAAAGCATTCTATGGCGGAATACATGGATAAGGCAAAGGCAAGCCAAACAAAGGTTGAGGCCAGCAACGTGAGAAATTCGACAGTAAATGCTTTTACTGTAATAAGCGTGGATATCATGAGCAGGACTACAACCACAAGAAGAAGGAAAAAGGTGGCCAACAGCAAGGACAATGGCAGGCAAACATGGTGGACGCCAACAATGAAAACAGCAATGGTGGAGGTCTATTCTTCGCAGAAGCGGCGACCTATCTATATGCAGAAACCATTGAAATAGGAGGAAATTCAGAACCAACCACCAGTTCCACCAACGCCAGTTGCAGATGCAATTCCACCAGTTCGACATCTACAAATCCTGGTCAACAAAACACTTTTCAGACAGCGAAAAATGGTGACATCAACGTCGGCGCCAGTGCAAATATAAGCTATACGCCGAACAGTGCTTATATATGCAGCGAAGAGGTCTGGCTCATGGATTCGGGCGCAACACAGCATATGATGGCTCACTGGAAGTAGTTCTCTACGTACAAGAAGTTCGAGCATCCCATACCTATCAAGCTAGGTGACAATAACATCATTTACGCTCAAGGGAAAGGCAACGTAGGCATACATCTATATGGAAATGTTGATGAACCTTCAGGCACGTTCATGGACATACTATACATTCCAGATATAGGTAAGAACCTCTTCTCGATAGGCCGGATGATGGCTTGCAGGGACAGAGGAGTAAATATACACCCGAATGGTGTAACGGTAATCAATCTGAAGAACAATAAGGAGTTAATGTACGCATCGAGAAAGGGGAATCTATACGCAATCAACAGCACGCCGAGTGGCACTACATTCGCATATTCTGCAACTACGACAGGAGAGAATTTCTGGCATATAATGCATGAATGCTTAGGACATATCAGTAAAACGAGCCTGGAACGGATGGTAAGGAGCAAGTCCATGTACGGTTTACCAGACTATATGCCACCGGATTTCTTTTGCGATGGATGCGCGGCAAACAAGGCTTCCCGGCAACCTTTTCAGAAACGAATGAAGCGAGCAGCCGGCATTCTCGATTTGATTCATACGGATATTTGTGGCCCCATGAGAATGGCATCACACTCCGGGAAGAAGTATTTTATTACATTCATTGATGATTATACACACAAAGTCCACGTATATCTCATTGCGGGGAAAAACGAGGCATTCAACAAATTCTGGGAATTCAAGGCAGCCGTGGAGAATGAGACGGGACATAGAATACGAACCCTACACTCAGATAATGGCAAAGAATATATCAACAAAGGTTTCAGACACTTCTTAAAGAAGAATGGTATACAGCACTCTACGACAGCCCCTTATACACCTCAGCAAAATGGCGTGGTGGAACGATTCAATCGAACAGTAGTGGAAATGGCTAGAACAATGATGAATATGACCAGCTTACCAAAGTCCTTTTGGGTGGAAGTGGTGAATATGGTGGCATATATTCGAAATCTTGTTTCTCTCGAGCTCTAAGCAAGGATCCCGGCAAGCAATCCAGGAACGACAGCAATCTTACCCCTGAGGAATTATGGAGTGGATCCAAGCCTGACATTTCACACTTACGCATATTCGGAAGTGAGGCATACGTTCTGGACAAAGGTGGCAACTAAGGCAAGTTTGAACCTAAGGCAGATAAGCATATATTCCTTGGATACGATGGAGCGGGATACAGACTTTGGAACCCGCAGAAACGACATATGATCATTTCACACAACATACAGTTCAAGGAGACTAAGCAGGAAATTTACGTGGAAATTCCTATCTCGAATCCAACAGTGAATCTGATGGTGAATTCGACAGTACAGCCAACAACATCTATACCTGGAACGTCACCGAAGACTATGCCAAAGACATCCTTGGGACCTACGCCAACGAAAATGCAACCCATTCAAACGGAAATGAAGTTGCAAGAACCAAGGATAACGAAAATTACGGATGAGGATGACGAAGAGGATACCTTTCTGAAGGGTAAGAAGAAGCGCAAATCTGGGATGAATAACAAAATCCAAGCGGATCTGGGAAATTACTGGAACCCACCCAAGTCATCTCGTTGCAAACAATATCATGTGAACTACACCTGCGAATGCGCTTACATAGCAATGACTGGTGAGCCAGCACACTATGATGAAGCCATTCATTCAAACGATAAGAAGGAGTGGAGAAGGGCTATGGACAAGGAGTACAGTTCGCTCATCAAAAACAACACTTGGGATCTAGTAAGCCTTCCAGCAGAACGACAAGCTATAGAATCGAAATGGGTCTACAAGATCAAGCGTAAGGCTAACGGCAACATAGAATGGTATAAGGCTCGATTTGTAGCAAAGGGGTACTTGCAAGGCTATGGCTAGTGCTCCGAACGAGTCAATTCGAATCAAATCCGGATTCGATTCATCACATGACGGATTGATCCGAATCTCAAATCCGAAGCCATCCGAATCAACTCGGATTAATCCGAATCGCCCCATCCGAATCACCCCATCCGAATCACCCATCCGAACCACCCCAATCCGAATCACTCAATCCGAATCACTCAATCCGAATCACTCAATCCGAATCACTCAATCCGAATCACTCAATTCGAATCCTCCAATTCGAATCCTCTAATTCGAATCCTCCAATTCGAATCCTCCAATCCGAATCTGAATCCGAATCCTTCAACCGAATCCTCCAATCCAAATCCTCCACATGACTCATATGCCGGA
>RBNI01000093.1:0-43472 GCA_003990745.1 Jimgerdemannia flammicorona | reverse complement strand
AAAAAAAAAAAAAAAAAAAAAAAAAAAAAAAAAAAAAAGATATTAGAGTATTCAAGTTTAATTGTTCAGAGAATTATATTCTTGAACTAAGTTAGTGGTATTCTGGAGATTGGTTTTGAGTTTCTATGTTATGTATATTATGGATAAAATAACCTTTTTATTTGATAAGATATTCTGGATGGTTCTTATAGTTATATTTATTGAGGATTTATTTAACTTTTTATTCTTCTTAGTTATTAATAATGACAGATACTGGTGGTTTTGTGGTTTAATTTGGAAATAGTTTATCATTATTTTTATTATATTATTTGAGATAAAGATAGAGTGAATTTTGATGGTATCTATTAGTATTAATTTGTAAGAAGTTGGAGAGACTTATAATGACTTTAAATGATTTAATAAATTTACTATTCAGCTTTATAGAGAGTCTGTGCTTAAGGTTGTCAACTTGGTATTTTCAGAACTTTTTCTCTGATATCAAAAGTTTCTTCTTAGTAGTGCTGATTGATATACTGTAATTGTTGTTCTTGAGCTTAAGATAAATTCTCAATTGCAATCTGGCTTAAGTTGTATATTTAGAGTAGGAATTCTTCAATAACTTCAACAGTAGAGGGTTCATTAGTAGTTCTGATAAGAGTCAGAGGAGTATTTGGATTTTATTCTATATTGATAAAGAATAGGATTATTTCTAGAGATACTTATTTACTATTATTATAGGCAAACTTAACTATAGTGAGATATTTATACCAATCATCTTGTCTATAGGAAATATAGTTCCTTAGAATTTGTTTTAAAGTTTGGTTCATTCTTCTAGTTTGGTCATTAATTTTAGAGTGAAAAACTATAGATAGTATAAGTTTTGTTCTAAGATATATATATAGAATCTTCTAAAAATAGCTAGTGAATTTTAGATCTCAGTCACTAATAATGATCTTGGAAAGACTATAATAGTGGAAGATATTGTCAAATAAAAGTGTAGTAATTTCTGGTACTATTGCAATTATAGTAATAGATATAAAGTAAGCTTATTTGCTAAGATAGTATATAAAGACAATAATTGCATCTTTTTCTTTCTTGATTCAGAGTAGTGTGATGGCCAATCCAAATTAGTAATATGAAACAAAGGAATTAGACATTTGATCATGGTACCTGAATCTGATTCCCAATATAGCTTAATCTCATAAATAGCAGCCACATTCTGCAAAGTGCAGAAACTTTAACATTTGCAAGAATTTAGGAGATGTTAGAATCTTCGCAATCAGTGAAATCTTAGCAGATGTTAAAAGATTCAGTACTTGCAAAATGAGCCATTACTTAGCCACCTTATAGTTAACAAAATTTGTATAAATAACCCAGTATCTTAGAGTGAATAAACCTCAGATCGAAATAGTTCAAGCAAAGAGAAAGCAAAGGAACTAGTAAGCCTGCGAGCAGATACACTTTGAACTCACCCATCCCTGCATCCCAAGGACTCTGTGGAGTTGAAGAAGAGCAAGTTTTCAAGATATAGAAATCTGATGTACTTCAAAGATTAAGCATCCACTATGTTACAATTTGGTGCCTATTGGCTGGTGATTCAAGACGAATCCCTCACTTTCAAGCTGAACAATGAACAACTGCCACCACCCAAACAATCATACAAACCGAGGCAAGATACCAAGACAAGATAGATATGAGACCACCAGTATTCCATGGATATATCTCAGATGAATCAATCATCACCTTCATCAATGATTTTGAGCAGTATGCCACTGTAAGAACCCTGACAGCAGCACAGCAAGTAGCCCTCATGCCCTTCAGGCTACGAGGTTCTGCCAGAGCAGTATTTACAGCTGCAACCTATGCAGGAAATGATACTGATGCCATACTGACAATACAGAAGACCTGGCTCTAAAACACCTATTATATAGATGAGATTAAGCAAGCCCTGAAGGATCAGCTCAATACAATATGTCAAGAAATGAGCAAGGATCCAAACACATTCTACACCTGAATCTGATATCAGATATCCTTGCAGATTATACTGATGCTATCCAAGATCAAGTAGCTGAAGCAAGCTTCATGAAAGGAGTCTACCCAGAGATAGCTATGGCCATTTGCTCATCATCAGTAGTCCTGGATCTGCTACAAAAGGTCACCTATGCTCAGCAGTATTAGATAGCCAGGCATTCACAAGACCACACAATAGAAAGAGTCACTGGAATTAGAATTGAAGCACCCAAGGTAACTAGTGTAATCTCCACCACAATGATCAATTAAAACACATCTCAAATGAGAGCTACAGAGCAGTAGAGAAACAGTGACCCCATGGAGGAGCTTGCCAAGCAGTTTGCTAAAATGACTGCTCACCTAGGGGATATAGTAAAAGAAATTAGAGAAAGAGATTGCTGCCTGATTCAGAAGTTTGCTACCATCTCAGATAAGAAGAAAGGTACCTGCTATAGCTGTGGAGAAGAAGGCCATTACTCATATGAATGTATGAGTGAAACTAAGTGCAAGGCCCAGCCAAGCAATGCTACTAAAAACAAAGAACAGGCCAACATCATTACCTTTAAGGAAATTGGAGAATCAGATAAAGAATGGGAGATCTATCCTACACAGACTACCAAGAAGGATGTTTACAAGGAATCCTACAAAAGACTACTAAGAAGACCCAAGAGGAACCCAGTGAAAAAACAGATGGAAATGGCCACAGAAAGCTAAGCCAAAGAAATGGATCAAGATATAGAGCTCGAGCAGGCAGTCCAAGATATCATCTGAGGAATCACTCTAGCTAGCAAAGGAGAAAAGGAGAAGAAACTTCACAAAACCAAGACTTTCAAGTATGATATCTTCAAGGATCTCAGCCAATAAAAAGTCAATGCAACCTTTGGCCAGCTTGCAGAAATTCCTACATTTAGACAGCAAATGAGATTTGGACTTGCCGAAACAACCAAGGAGCAGGGTTGGAAGATAACTGAAGCCAACAATGTTCAAGAAGATTCTGGAGAAGAAAGTGAAGACAACCACAAGACTTCTGCCTATGTAACCTGCCAAATCGAAGACAGAATCTTTGAAGCCATCATAGATACAGGAGCAGGAGGATGCCTTCTCAGCAAGAAGGCAGTAGACTGCCTGGGATGGGAGGTTGAAGAAGCAACCAAGTTGGTGTTTATTACAGCAGATGGCATAAGAGCACCCCTCTGGGAAAAATTCAAGATGTTTCCATTAAGTTTGGAGGAGCAACTATCTCAGTAGATGTGATAGTAACCAATGCAACCAACTATGACATTCTTATTGGCAACCAGTGGCTTCACAAAGCCAAAGCAATAATCGACCTGAATACTCAGAAGATGCAGATTATCTACTGAGGTCAGAAGATGTGAATTCCCATCAATGTTAACAAAGGAGTACTCCCCAAGATGGAGGAAGATGAGCAAAAAGAAGCTTACATGGTGACTACACAGAAGAAGAAGAAGAAAGTCAGATGGATGAGTAAAGAAGAATAGAGCAAGAAGATCGCAGAAAGATATGCACTATAAGGAGTCTGACCACATGGGATTCAAATGTACTGTATGGAGCATGTCAATGAGTGCTACCAGTGCACTGGCAAAATCAAGGAGATCTACCACCAAAGAAGAGAGAAGACTCTCAAGGAATAAGCAAAAGAGGAAAAGGAGGAGGAGGAAGATGACAAACCACCAGCCCTTCTGGAGGACAGTGATAATGAAGAAGAAATCAAGGTCAAAATCCAGAAGATTTACCCTGATACAGTCCTGCCAGAATACAAATTAGAAAATACAGCTGGAATGGATATCACCACAGTGGAAGAAACTGTACTTGAACCCCAGACAACTACTCTACTTGCAACCAGTCTAGAGATGATCATCTCAAAGGATCATGTCAGGATCCTCAAGATAAGAAGCAGTTCAGCAAGAAGCAAAATTACAATTGAAGGAGGAGTTATTGATTCAGACTATATCAGAGAAATACTACTCATCACTAGAAATCACAATCCTACTATTCTATTCTCAATCAAGAAGAAGGACCAACTGGTACAGATGTTGATCTTCCCAGTCTGATAACCAAAGATCATAGAAGTTAAGAAGTTGGAGGAAACAAAAAGAGGAAAGAAAGAATTCAGATCTACAGGAAAAGGAGTATTTGCCAGTACCAAGATCACTAAACTAGAGCATAAGAAGGAGGAAACCACAAACAAGCACAGCTACACCATTGGAAATGAATTCCCACTCAAGGAGGAACTCAAGAAAATACTCCATGAATTTGAGGATATTCTCACCACAGACTTCAAAGATATCAAAGGAAAAATACCACACTACTATCATGAGGTAGATACTGGAGACACTAAACCAATTTACCAAAAAGCAAGACCTGTCCTGCCAGCCTACTGGAAATGACTCAGAGAAGAAATTAAGCAGATGGAAGAAGCTGGTATTATCAAAGAAGCCAGTAGCCCCTGGTCTTCACCAGTTGTACTAGCTCTGAAAAAAGGAAGCAAGCCTGGAGATTTCACCCCAAGACTCTGTGTTGACTACAGAAAGCTCAATGCAGTTACCAAGAAGGATCACCAACCACTGCCCCTCATCAGTGACATCCTTATAATATTGAGAGATGAAGCACAGTACTATAGCACCTTGGACTTATACTCAGGATTCCACCAAATCGGACTTACAGAAATGGTAAGTGAAAAGTCAGCCTTCATTACCCCAGACAGAACCTACATCTACCTATGAATGCTATTTGGGATGTGCAATGCATCAGCAAGATTTCAGCAAATGATGAACAAAATCTTCCACTATGATATAGAAAGATGGATGATGGTCTATGTTGATGATATAATCATCTACAGCAAGACACCTGAGGAATACTTGCAGCACATACAGCAGATAATGGAAAGACTGAGAAAGCATGGCCTGTATATCAAGCCCAAGAAATGCAAATTTGCAGAAATCGAGATTTCCTACCTTGGCTATATTATCAATCAAGATGGAACACATACAGATCCCCTCAAGATACAAGCAGTAGCAGCATACCCAAGGCCCACCACTGTTACAGAAGCTCAAGCCTTCATGAGACTTACCTCCTACTATTGCAGATTTATCAGAGGATTCTCCAATATCACAGATCCAATCTACAAACTCAATAAGAAGGACATCAAGTTCCAGTGGACTGGCAGACAACAAAAAGCATTTGACGAACTCAAGGTCAGACTGACCCAGGCACCCATCCTCAGATGACCCAATTGGACTCAAGAATTCATCCTGCAGACTGATGTAAGTGCATAGGAACTAGGAGCAGTTCTAGCTCAAAAGGAAGACAAAAAAGAGTATGTTATTATATATCTTAGCCACAGAACCTGAGGAGCTGAAAAAGAATACAAATCCTACAAGTTGGAATGCCTCGCAGTCATCTGGACCATGGAAAAGTTCCACTACTACCTGGCTGGAAGACACTTCACCATTTAGATGGACCACTTAGCTCTCACCTAGCTACTGACAACTAGACAACCCAAAGGAATCTATACCAGATAGATAATGAAGCTATAAACCTATGATGTAACCATTGTACACCACTTTGGAAGAACAAATTCCAATGCAGATGCTCTCTCATAGATACCTCAAAACACCTCCAACCAATAAATCAATCATGAATAAAGAGCTCTACTATGGAATCATCACATATCTGGGATAGTGAAAGATGCCCCAATATCTGGAAGAATAGATACAAACAATTATCAACAGGACATGGAAACAATTCAAAACTGATAAAGAAACACTGAGGAAAGAAAAACTACTAGTCATACCAGAATATAAGAAGGAGCAAGCAATGAAATCAGTACATAAACTTGGCCATCTAGGAGGAACCAATACATACAATAAGGCAAGAAGAATGATATGGTGGCCAGGAATGGAGGAAGATATCAGACAATTTGTCAAAACATGTGACAAATGCCAGAAACAAAAACAAGACCAATAAAACTAAGCCCCGGGATCAGCACACATAGAACCAATACCATTTGCCCACATAGCAATAGATGTAATTGGCCCCCTACCCCTGACCTTGACTGGCAACTGATACATTATTGTCATTATAGACCTTTTTACAAAATAGATAGAAGCAGGATCCCTCAAGGAAGCCAATGTACAATCAATCACCGATTTCTTCCATAAAGAAATCATCTGCTGGTTCAAGACCCCAATGTAAGTAACTACAGACAGAGGAATGGAATTTGTGAACCAGTTCTTTGAGGTTCTCTACAAGAAGTATAAGATCCAGCACATTCGAACCACAGCCTACCACCCTCAAGGAAACAGATAAGCAGAAAGGATAAATAAGACCCTCAAGAATGTTATTGCCAAGATCTGTGATAACTATGAGAACTGGGATCACTATCTGCCAATAGCATTATTTGCCCTTCAGAATATTAGATCACAAAGTACCCATTTTACCCCTTGGGAAATACTGTTCAGAGAAGAAAGTTCTTAAGGAACCCTATCATCCAATAGAGATGCTATATGGAAACAAGTGGACATGGAGATATAAAAACTACACCAAATCAGGAAGAAGGCTGAGGATTATATAAATAAGGTGCAGACACTACAATGGAATAATGCAGAAAAAACTCACAAGCCCCTGGAGATTATCAAAATAGGAGACAAAGTCCTAGTGTATCAGAACATAATAGAAGCTTCATGGTCAATGAAGCTGGAGCCTAAGTGAGAAGGACCTTACCTTGTGCAAGATATAAAAGGGACTACCTTTTGGCTATAAAAACTCTCAGACACAATTATCTCTACTACCATTTACCAAAACCAACTCAAGAAGTATTATGACTAGTTAATGAAGTAATGCTGCTGCCCTCAAGATCACTAGCACAGCCCAGTGAGCTATAGAAAGACAGTGGTGTTCTACTGAGCCACCAACAATGGAGGAATCCTTTGACAGTATCCAGAGTATAGTGCAGATACACTTATCATGAATCTCACATTTCAAGGCCTACTAGAACTGAACTGAGTTCCAGGAATACTTCAAGTTGAGACAGCTACTGAATTCAAAACTGAAGATGGGAAAAGAAGACTGGATCAAGGAATGTCAGCTCTCCTATATTCAAATTGTGATTGCAAAAAGAGTATACAAGTTATTCAAGGATGACAAAGCAGCCTTAACCCACTTCTGGGAAGTAACCCCATGAGACTTTGAATATATTAAGAGATAATACTGGAAGAACATAATGATACAAATCGTGCAGTACAAGGAGATATAAATTGTAGAAGCCTGGGAATTTGAGTGAATAGGATGCTCCAAAGATGAATCACCTATTCAAGAGGAAGATATGATGGCCAATCCAAATTAGTAACATAAAATAGAGGAATTAGACATTTGATCATGGTATCTGAATCTGATTCCCAATATAGCTTAACCTCATAAATAGCAGTCACATTCCACAAAGTGTAGAAACTTTAATGTTTGCAAGGATTTAGGAGATGTTAGAATCTTTGCAATTAGTGAAATCTTAGCAGATGTTAAAAGATTCAGTACTTGCAAAATGAGTCATTACTTAGCCACCTTATAGTTAGCAAAACTTGTATAAATAACCCAGTATCTTAGAGTGAATAAACCTCAGATTGAAATAGTTCAAGCAAAGAGAAAGCAAAGGAACTAGTAAGTCTGTGGGTAGATACACTTCGAACTCACCCATCCCTGCATTCTAAGGATTCTGTGGAGTTGAAGAAGAGCAAGTTTTCAAGATACAGAAATCTGATGTACTTTAAAGATTAAGCATCCACTATGTTATAGTAGTTATATAATAAAGTCTATAGAGATTTGTTCTCAATTAGTAGATAGTACTGAGATAGAGTAGAGTAGGCCAGATTTTACTAGTGTTGAGAACTTATTATATTAGTAGGTATTATAGAAAGTAATATAGGTCTTTAACTGATCTGCTATATAAGGCTAATAGAAGGTTTGAGAAATGATTTTATAATATTTGTTAAATCCTAAATATCTAGCTATAGGAATATTATAATATTTAAATAGAATAGTCTTTTAGAGGTCTTGATTATTAAAAATATACAATTTATTCTTATAGTAGATAGTATTAGCCTTCAGTTAGTATTGATGATACTGGAAGTATTTGTCAATATCATTACTGCTCAAAATTTCTTAGAGTGCTTGAGCTTCTTTATCATCAGTATATACTATAATAATTTATTCTATAATAGAATTGGTAATCAAGATGAGAGTTTATATAACTTCTTCAATTGATGGTCTGGAAATTATATCAGTAATAATATTTTACTTATCAGAATAGTACTGAATTTCATAGTCAAAATTGGTGAGAACTTTCATCCATCTGGCTTACTTTTGAAAAAAAAAGTAGTCTGAATCTTGATATTAACTAATGATTTGTAGTCTATCAATACAGTGAAGTATACTTCTTTGAGGTATGGTCACTATTTGCTCAGAGTGTCTATAATGACTAACATTTCTTTCTCATAAGTTATATAGTTGATTTTGATATCATTGAACTTATAAGAATAGTAGACCACAGGATGTCCTTCTTATATAAGTACTACTCTAAGAGCTAGGTTAGAGGCATCAGTAGTAACTTTATATAAGAGAGTAGAATTTGCTACTTAAAGTACTAGAGTGGTTATCAAGATATCTTTCAGAGCTTGAAAGACTATATCTTATTCAGGTCCTCAATTTATAAGATTATTAAAGTCCTTTTCTTACTTTATAGTCCAGAAATATTCTTCTTTTTTACTATGCTTAATTATTTAAGTAAGGGTAGTAGTGATCTTAGTAAAGTTTATAATAAATTACTGGTAATAGTTTGCTAGTTCCAGGAATGATTAGAGGTCTTTCAGCTTCTTGAGTCTGGGCTATTCCTTAATTGTAGAGATTTTGCTAAAGTCTACTTTAATTCTATTAAGAGTGACAATATATCTAAAAAATTGAATTTTCTTAGAAAAAATTCACATTTGCTAAGTTTCACAAAGAGTTGATTTTTTTAAAGCTTCAGTAGTACTAGTTCAAGATATTCAAGATGTTCCTCTAGGGTTTTGCTGAAGACTAGAATGTTATCAATATAAACAATAATAAATTTGTCTAAATATAGATATAAGATAGTATTCATCAGTGTCTGGAAAGTTGTAGGAGTATTAGTTAAGTCAAAAGATATAATTAAGAAGTTAAAATATTCATAGTAAGTTCAGAAGATAGTTTTGTAGATATCTTTTTCTTTTATGGTAATTTATCAGTAGTTATTTTATAGGTCAAAAGAGCTTATAAATTATGAGTTGGTAAGTCTATTAAATATTTCATCAATTTAAGATAGTGGATAATAGTTCTTGATGGTCTCTATTTATTGAAATCTTAGTAGTCAATATATATTCATAGATCTCCTTCTTTCTTGACAACAAAGAGGACTAGTACACTATATAGTAATATACTAGATCTAATAAATCTTTATTCTAAGAGTTCATCAATCTCTTTTTTGAGTATATCAATTTCTCTAGGAGATATATAGTAAATTGACTTAAAGACTAGCTTGGCATCTAGGATGATCTTGATTGTATGGTCTATAGCTTGTTTAGATAGTAAACCTTTTGGAAGTTTCTTTGGAAATATGTCTTGGAATTTCTAAAGTAAGGGTTAAACATGGCTGTCAACTTTAGAAAAGTCTTCTTTGAGATTCTTAGGTTCTCCTTTGGATGACTATATAGAGATAGTAAAGAGAGAGTATTTATTAACTAATTTCTTAAGTTATAGTTTATTGATGTGAGTGATCTTTGAGCCTAGGTCACTTGAGTCTCTTTTATCTTACAGTTTGAAATTGTGATATCTTTTCTTAATGATTAGAGAATAGTTTATTCAATTGATTATAGGGTTATCTTATTTTAACCATAGTCTCATAGATAATCTCATTATTAGGAAGTAGTATAATTTGGAATATAATATTGGTTACTGTGAATACTATAGCAAGTATGGATATAAGAAATGCTATTATTATTACTGAGAAAATGACAAAGAGAGTAGTGAAAAACAATAATATAAAAGCTAACATTAATAATATAGAGGTGGTAGAAAGAATTATTAAGACTAAGAAAAGTATAATAATATAAATACTACCAAAACTAATAATAGTAGTATGTTTTTCATATAAGCAATATATATAAATGACAATATTCTTATTGCAAAATTTACCAACCTATTATATATAATTTCAGTTAGCAGCAAAACACTTTTTACTTAATAAAAAGTAGTAATTATATCAATAATATCAACAGAGTAAGCAGTATGCTTAGCCATATATCTAATAAATATACTACAAATACAACTAATGACAATAATGTCTGGCTAATAAATTCTAGAGTCATACAATATATGATATTATATAGAGAATAGTTCTCTATATATAAGCCTTTTAAATATTCTATACCTATTAAACTAAGAGATAATAATATTATCTATACTTAAGAAAAGGGAAATATAGAGATATATATTTATAGCAATATTGCAAAACCCACTAGTACTTTTTTAAATATATTATACACCTCAGAAATTGGTGAAAACCTCTTTTTGATAGACAAGATAATGTTCTACAGTAATAAAGATATATATATATATATATTATAAGTATATTAGATTTCTGTATCTTAAAAACTTAATCTTCTTTAACTCTGTAGAGATCTTAGAATATAGGGATGGGTGAGTTTGAAGTGTATCTATCTATAGACTTATTAGTTCTCTTACCTTCTCTTTACTTTGAACTATTTCAATCTGAGATTTATTTACTTTAGATACTGGGGATATTTATATGAGTTTGTTAGCTATAAGGTAGCTAAGTTATGAGTCACCTTTTGCATATATTGAATTTTTCAATATCTATAGAAGATTTTGACAATTGCAAGGATTTTGATATCTGCAAAATCTTTAACATTTACTAAAGTTGTCCACATTTACTACTATTTATATAGCTAAGCTATATTTGGAAATTAAATTCAAATACTATAATCAAATATCTATTTCTCTGATTTATATTCCTAATTTGGATCAACTATTACAACTTCCTCCTGAATAGATAATTTGTCTTTAAACTATCCTATTCAAACTTCTAAGCCTCAATCAATTGAATCTCCTTATACTGTATAATTTATATCATTACATTCTTTTAATACTATCTCTTGATATATTCAAAATCTCTTAGAGCTATTTCTTAGAAATAAGCTAGGGTTGTTTCATCTTCTCTAAATAACTTATATACTCTTTTAATAATAGTAATCTGAGTATAAGAGAGCTGACACTCTTTAATCTAATCTTCTTTTTCTATTTCTGACTTTATATTCAGTAACTGCCCTAACTTAAAGTATTTCTGAAACTCAGTTCAGTTCTGATAGGCCTTGAAGTATGAAATTCATAATAAGTATACATATCTATACTATACTCTAGATACTATCTATTGAGATGATAACTTGATATATAGATATGTGACTTTATACTATATATCATTCTATCAGTTTTATATCATTCATCAGTAATGTATGAAATATACAATATATACATTTTGAATAAATTACTTCTTCTGTTCAGTTTCTTACAAATCTACTATTATATAATAAATATTATGAGCTCTAGTTAGTGACTAGAATATCTCTAGTTTATATGCTATATATATTAACAAATATAGATATGAGCTAGAGTACTAAGATGGGCATCTCTACAATAGCCTCCATAATGGGAAATATAGTCCTCACTGTAAGTGTGGTCAAAAGGACAATTCTAGATGAATTCAAGATGACAAACATGGTCATTACCAGCTGAGATAGTGAAGAAGCCTACTAATAGTGATAATAAGTTGTAGAGATAATTATTAAGATATCTGTCCAGGTGTTTGAGATAATTACATGTCCTCTCAGGTAGTAGATAAAGTCCTCTTTGATATTCAAGACAAATGCCAATAAGGTCAAAAGCACAGATATAGCAAAAGAAGCTAATATAGATAATAAGGTTAAAAGTATAGATATGATAAATAAAGTCAGTATAGACAATAAAATTAAAAGTATGAATGAGACAAATACTAATAAGGTCCAAAGTATGGACAATAATAATAACAATAGAGATGAACTCAAATCCAAGCTCAGTGTAAGTACTACTAATAATATCAGCAGTATAAATACTGCTAATATCAATAGTATAGGTATTATCAATAATATTAGTAGTACAGATACTGCTAATATTAGCAGTATGGGTACTGTTAACAATATCAGCAGTATAGGTATTACTAACAATATCAGTATGCAGGTACTCTAGTAAATATGCCAACATAGCTAATAATAATGATGACATCTGACTAATAGACTCTGGTATGATGATATGTAGATTATAGAATCCAGAAACAGTATATAGTTATATCATATAATATATAGTTCAAGGAAGACAACTATATTAAAGTTCTTACACTCAATCTGATGTCAAATATATTCCCAAAAATATGATAACAAGTATTATAAATAAGTACTACAGATAGCACTAGTAGTACTAATTAAGTAACCAATAGCCATACAAACCTAGATAATGGTTTTGCAGACCTAGATAATGATGATGATAATTCTCAACTATCAAAGATACTATGTGAGTAATACAAATAGAGACAATAAATGATTAAGTAGGAGTATTAATATCTATAATTAATAACATTCATAATACCTGTCTCCTGTAACATCAACTAGTCTATGATAGATATGACAAGTGAAGCAGGATACTTTTCAGACTCTCAAACACTTTTTATACTATATATATATTTTACATATAATTATATATATTATATTTCTGTAGGTATTATAATACATAACATATAAATATTATAGAATACTTTTTAATCTGTGAAAATTTCTAGATGGTTGTAATTCTGAATTATATGCAGTTCTAGTTTTTTTTATATATATATTGTATTACTTTTTTATTCTAGTTTGTATTTTTTTTTTTTTTTTTTTTTTTTTTTTTTTTTTATTTTTTTTTTTTTTTTTTTTTTTTTTTTTTTTTTGAATATAGTTAATATTCTTTTTTTTATTTTGGCATATATATCTTCTTGAGTAGAAGTATTGGAATGATAACTCTATATATAGGTATGTGACTTTATATCATATACCATTTTATTAGTTTTATGTCATTTATTAATAATATATGAAATATACAATATATGCATTTTGAATAAATCACTTCTTCTATTCATCACAATACTATTAAAGAATTTTTCCATAGTTGATAGCTTAGTAGAATACTACTGTCTTTCTATAGCTCATTGTACAGTACTGATAATCTTGAGGACTATGATATTACTTCACTAGCTAGTTATAATATATATTTCTTGAGTCAGTTTTAATAAATAGTAGTAGAGATAATTATGCCTAAGAGTTTTTATAATCAAAAGATAGTTTCTTTTATATCTTACATTAAATAAGATTCTTTGGAGTATCTATGAGAGAGTATCTACATTGATATTGGTTCTTTTAAAATAGTATATAATAGTTATATCATAGGCCTATAACTTTATAATCTATGTATCTGATATAGATTCCTTTGAGTTACTTAGTGATCAGTAGCTAAGTAAGGGCTGAGTGATCTGTCTAAATAGTGAAGTATCTTCTGGCAAGATAGTAGTGAAACTTTTCTACAGCCCAAATGACTGTGAGATATTCTAACTTATAGGATTTATATTCTTTTTCAGCTCCTTAGATTCCTTGGCTATAATATATAATGATATACTCCACTTTATCTTTCTTCTGAGCCAGAACTGCTCCTAGTCTTTGTATACTTGCATCTATCTACAGGATGAATTCTTGAGTCTAATTAGGTCTTTTGAGGATGGGTACTTAAGTCAGTCTGATCTTGAGTTCATTAAATACTTTTTATTATCTGCCAGTCTATTGGAACTTGATATCCTTCTTATTGAGTTTATAGATAGAGCCTATAATATTAGAGAATCTTCTAATAAATCTGTGATAGTATGAGGTAAGTTCCATGAAAGCTTGGGCTTTAGTAACTATAATGGGTCTTAGATATACTACTACTGCTTAAATCTTGAGAGAGTTTATATATATTCTATCTCTATTGATAATATAGCCAAAGTAGGAGATCTCAATTTCTACAAACTTATACTTCTTGAGCTTGATATATAGGCTATAATTCCTTAGCTTCTCTATTATCTGCTAGATATGCTGCAGATATTTCTCTGGTATTTTATTGAAAATAATCACATAATCCATATAAACTATTATCCATCTTCTCATATTATAGTAGAAGATTTTGTTCATCATTCACTGGAAGCTTGCTGGTATGTATATTATATATTCTGAATAGTATTCACAGATAGATATAAGTTCCATCTAAAGTAATGAAGGCTGACTTCTCACTTACTACTTCTGTGAGACCAATTTGATAGAATTCTAAGTATAAATCCAAGGTGCTGTAATACTGTACTTTATCTCTCAGAGTTATAAGGATGTTACTAATGAGAGATAGTAGTTGACAATTCTTCTTAGTAATTAGACTGAGCTTTTTATATTCAGTATAGAGTCTTGGAATAAATTCTTCTAGCTTACTTTCTTTCTTTGGAGCTAGTATAACTGATAAAGCCTAAGGACAGCTGACTTCTTTAATGATACCAGCTTCTTCTATCTGCTTGATTTCTTCTTTGAGCTATTTATAATAGACTGGTGGAATTGGCCTTGCTTTTTGATAGATTGGTTTGATATCTTCTGTATCTATATTATGATAATAGTATGGGATCTTTCTCTTGATATCTTCTGTATCTATATTATGATAATAGTATGGGATCTTTCTCTTGATATCTTTGAAGTCTGTGACTAGGATATTCTTGAATTTGTAGAGTATTTTCTGGAGTTCTTTCTTGAGTAAGAATTTATTTCTGATATATGGTATAGTTATGCTTATTTATGGTTTCCTCCTTCTTGTGATCCAATTTAGTAATTTTGATACTAGTGAATACTTCTCTTTTAGTAGATCTGAATTCTTTCCTTTCTCTCTCTATTTTCTCCAACTTTTTGACTTCTATGATTCTTGACTAAAGAACTGAGAAGATTAACATCTGTGTCAGTCAGTTCTTATTTTTGATTAGAAATAGAATTATAGAGTTGTAGTTTCTAGCAATAAATAGTATTTCTCCAATATAATATAAATCAATAACTTTTTCTTTAATTGTAATTTTACTTCTAGTCAGACTGCTTCTTGTCTTGAGAATTCTGATATAGTCCTTTGAAATAGTTATCTCTAGATTAGTTATAAGTAAGATAGTTATCTGGGACTTAAGTATAGTTTCTTCTACTGTAGCAATATTTATTCTAGCTATATTCTCTGACTTATATTCTGGTAGGACTATATCAGGGTAGATCTTTCAAATCTTAACCTTGATTTCTTCTTCATTATTACTGTCCTTTAGGAGAGCTAATAGTTTATCATCCTCTTCCTCCTCTTTCTCTTCTCTTGCCTGTTTCTTGAGGGCCTTCAGTCTTCTTTCATGATGAATCTTCTTAATTCTACTGGTACACTGATAGTAATTATTAATGTGCTTTATATAGTATATCTTGATTCCATAAGGGCAGACTCCTTGTAATATATATCCTTCAATGATCTTCTTATACTAGTTCTCTTCACTGATCTATCTAACTTTCTTCTTCTTTTTCTAAATAGTTACTATATAGGCCTCTTCTTGCTTACTTTCTTTTTTCTTTATTTCAGAGAGTACTCTTTTGTTAATATTAATAGGAATTTGCATCTTCTGTCTTTAGTAGATAATCTGTATCTTCTGGACATTTAGATTGATTATTGATTACTAATGAGAATGTCATAGTTAGTTGTATTGGTCATGATCATATCTACTAAGTAGTACTTCAAATAAGTCAATTTAATTCAGATTGAATCCCATCCAGATTAACTCAGATGAGATTTAAATCCCATTCAGATCAACTGTTGTTTTGATTTCCAAATTAGACAATTAAATGTTTATATCAATAACTTGATGAATAATTAGTAGAGAAGGAGGGCCCAGCAGGAGCTAGGAGAGCAAACTCAGAACCAGTGTCAAAGCAAATAGAAGATATATAAAAGAGTATATATAAGGGAGATAAATAAAGAACATAACTAAAAATACATCAGCCATTTATTACTATATAAAAATGCAGTCCTTATATACAAAATATAATATCCCAAAAGAGAGAATATACCACAACTTGAGGCAAACTGAATTAGGAACCACATGATCACTAGAGATAAGCAGAGATAAAGAGAGAGCTAATCTTAGTTGCAGGATAAAAATCACAAATAAATATAAACAAAACAAATCTAAATTGAGATTAAAAAACATTCTTGTCCCCTCTAGGGTCTTGTGGTCACTCTGGGGTCTCAGCCTTACTCTGCTCCCCTCTGCTGCCTTCGGCCCCTCACTTCACTTAGGCTCACTGTAGCTCACTCTGTTTCAGCCTCACCCCTTACTCATGCTCACCCCTCCAGGGTCTGCAGATGTTTTTTAATCTCAATTTTGATTTGTTTTATTTGTATTTGTTTGTGATTTTTATCCTGTAACTAGGATTGGCTCTCCCTTTATCTTTATTTATCTCCAGTAGTTATATGATTCCTAATTCAGTTTTCCCTGAGTTGTAGCACATCCTCTCTTTTGGGATGTTGTATTTTATATATAAGGATTGCATTTTTATATGGCAATAAATAGCTGATGTATTTTTGGTTATATTCTTTATTCATCCCCCTTATATATGCTCTTCTATATCTTCTATTTACTTTGATACTAGCTCTGGATTTGCTTCCCTGGCTCCTGTTGGACCCTCCTCTTTTACTGCTATACTGTCTGCCCTTGGGGCCTCTGTCTCTATTGATGAGATTATGAATGAGGTTCTTCCTCCTCTCCCTCCCCCTGCTTTCATTCCTACTACTGTCTCATTTAAGACCTATATCTCATCTACCATCTTTTCCCTCCCTTTGGACCTTTGTCCTTCTGGTCATTCACTCCTCTCTCAGTTTCAGTCAGTCCTTGTCCTCTCTGCCAAGGAGGCTATGACATTGATGTTATCACTTCATCTGCTGTCTACTACTTTATTCTCCCTGAGGCCTGCCATCAAGCTCTCTCTGAAGAGATTCATACTGTCTCTACCACTGTCAAGTTGGCTGCTACTGATGCTGCTGCCACTGCTGCTGCTATCACTTCTGTCTCCTTCCAATATACTTGTACCTCCTTTGTAGCTCTTACCTTTCTGTCTTTCAGATGCTACCTCTTTCTATAGCTTTACCATCTATGATGTTCTCTCTACTACTGCTAATATCAATGCTGTTCGCTGTTTTCTCCTTGCCAGCATCTCTTTCATTACTTATCTTTACAAGTAGAAAACATTACATACTACTACTACTGCTCATGCCTCCACCACTACTCCCCTGTCTGCCTCCTTTAAGGTTTTAGTCTCTGAGGCCATCCATGCTAAAGCTCATACTGCTGCTCATGCTGAGATTTGCTTCTTTACTGCTGTCACTACCAAGGCCCCTGCCAAGGCCCCTACTAAGTCTAACCAGGCTTCATCAGCCTCTTTCTGGTCTCTCTCCCCCACCAAGGTCTCTTCCTCTATCCCCCCTACTCTCAAGCATAGCTGACAACTTAGTTCTTATTCTATCAGAACTTGGCTATATACTGTCTGCTCTAGTCATCTCTACTGTGTCTACTGGTATCTGGCCAAGTCTGTTTGCCCCCATGGTAGTGTCTCTCATACTGCTGCTCCTTTGGCTGCTCACTCTCTCTCTGTCTTCTTTGCCAGTTCCTCCTCCACCTTCTCTACCTATACCCCTGAATGCAAGGGCTACACAAAAGCCTATAGCCATAAGGTCTGATACTCTGATGGGGTGTACTCCCATTTGTCAGGTTTGCCACCTTTAAAAAAAGTCAGAGAGAAGAGGAAGGTCTCCTGCTCTTAAACTTCTCTCTGGTGCGATTCTCTCCCAGTATCTCTGTCCTATCTCAGATTCCATTATCACTTCTGGTACACCCTGAGTAATTCCTCATACTGTCCCTCCTTCATTTTTCTCAGTTGCTTGTCTTGAACTTTTGGATTTATTCTTCTTCTGGAGCTCTTCTATCTTCTTTCTTTTCTTTGGCTGACTGCCCTCTTTCTCCCCTTCAAGTCTTCATATTCTCACTTTGTTTTTTCTACAACCTCCTCCCAATTCTCCTCCACTAACCTAGCTCATCTTACATATTTTTGTCATGCTCTTGACCTTGCTATCTTCTTTAAAGATTATGGTGAAATGCTCTCTCACTATTATGTTTCAAGTGATTGGGTCCCCCCTCCCAATATCTCTTTACACTATATATTTCTTGACATAGCTTGCTTACTGTCTATTCCCAGATATGCTTGCTCTTACTTGGTTTCAGACTATACTGTACATACTATGCTTAAATTGATTAAGCAATTGTCTTTGCACTTATTTACAGTTACTGATAAGAATTAGAGTTTTGAACTTATTCCTAAGTTGCTCTACCTTGATGGCCTTACTGCCCTCCTTCAAGCTATGGCTTATAAGCCTAGTACTCTTGGATTGGATGAGGTTTTCATTCTTCTTCAGACTTCTCTTACTCATACTAGATCACTTTCAGATTCTCTATTTGCAAACCCTATTTTTAACTTCTTCCAGGACTCTTTATTCTCACTGGACATTTGTCTTCTGGTTTTCTATACTCTTCCTAAAGTCCATAAGCCTACTTTGGCTTGGTGTCTCATTATGGCTACTTATAGTTTACCTATCGCTGAGATTTTGAAGTAGTTATCCTGCTTCTTCCTCTCTTGGATGGTTCTTCTACAACACTGTCTTGGGCCTGAATATACTATTCTTCATGATACTCAGGAGCTTGCCCTTCTCTGCTCTACCATTGTACCTGTTCACCATTTTTTCCATTTGGCCTCTGGTGATTTCTCTTCCTTCTACAATGCTATTCATTTTGATCAGATTGATGACTGTCTTCATTTCTTGGATTCTATTATTTTTTCTTTAGATTTCTCTATTTCATTGGCTTCCATTATTGAGCTTATGCTCCTTATCTACAGCTCCAACTATTTTGAGTCAGCCCTTGGCTCCTTTTATCAGACTTCTGATATTGTCATGGGAATAAATTATACTCCCACCCTTATCAACCTTATTGACCTGACCTATGAACTTTATATAATATATAATACTTCTTCACCTCTTTCTATTATATTTTGGGCTGGAGATATCTTCTTTCACTGATATATCAATGACTTTATTATTCTTGCTATTACTGGTATTAATATTCCTAGTATATTCTATAGTATCTACCCTCCTCATTATTCTATTACTTGGGTATATGGTATGATCAGTATTCCCTTTTTAGACCTTTTTATTTCTCTTTCTCCCTTCCAAACTGTTGTTTATTCTCATTTCCCCATTCTCAACAGTTTCTTGACTTTCATTCTAATAATTCTCATCATACTCTTCTTGAATGTATTTAGGGTAAGATTTATCAACTTGCACTTTACTACTTCTGTCATTCTGATTGGATGTCTGCTGTTCAGGTTCTTAGTAACTTCATGGTCTATCATTATGCCTACTCTATTTCTATTATTTATAATCTGCTTACTTCTGTTGAATGGTCTATTATTCACTCTTCTCTCCTCTCTCCCTCTTATCTCCCTTTCCTCTCCTCTCTCCCTCCTTACTCACTCCATACCCTCTCTTCTTTCCCACCTCCAATTCTTATTGTACCATTCAATTGTGCTTACTGGATTACTCAATGCTCTAACACCATCCTGTGCTCTTCTCTTTCACACCATAGACTTTTGTCTCTTCTTTAATACTCTCTAATTACTTGTTCATATTTTCCTTCTGTTTCTTCTTTAATCCATCACTCTCATTTTGCATTCTTGTCATCTTCTGGTACTTCCAGTTCTGCTGAAGAGGATTAAAAAACATTCTTGCCCCCTCTGGGGTCTCATGCTTACTCTGGGGTCTCAGCCTTACTCTGCTCTCCTCTACTGCCTTTAGCTCCTCACTTTACTTGGACTTACTATGGCTCACTCTATTTCAGTCTCACCCCTCACTCATGCTTACCTCTCTAGAGTCTGCAGATGTTTTTTAATCTTGATTTGGATTTGGTTTATTTGTGTTTATTTGTAATTTTTATTCTGCAACTGGGATTAGCTCCCTCTTTATCTCTGCTTATCTCTGGTGATCATATGCTTCCTAATTTAGTTCACCCTGAGTTGTAGTATATTCTCTCTTTTAGGATATTGTATTTTGTATATATATAAGAACCATGTTTTTATATAGCAATAAATAGCTGATGAATTTTTGGTTATATTCTTTGTTTGTCCCCCTTATATATGCTCTTCTATATATCTTTTGTTCACTTTAATACTAGCTCTGAGCTTGCTTCTCTGACTCTCACTGGGCCCTCCTTCTCTACTAATCTTGATGTTATTTGAAAGTCCTTAATAAGGTCTTTCTAATGATACTAAGTATATTGAAATTGGATCATGCATTGCTGAGTTATCAAGAAAAACATCTGACTTGCTAATTTTGGAAATTTCTTCAAAAGAACATTTTCTTTAATAGCTTAGCAACATGTAATCTAATTTTAATATTCTTGATATCATTAGAAAGGCCTTATTAAGAGCTTTCAAATGATACTAAGATCATCAAAATTAGATGATTATTTATTGAGTTATTAATATAAACATTTAATTATCTAATTTGAAAATTAGATTTGAATCAATCTAGATAGAATTCAAATCTCATCCAAGTTAATCAGGATAGGATTCAATCTGAATCTAATCCGAATCTAATCTGGATTAAATTGACTTATTTGGAGTACTAGATATGACTAATTTATGATTTCAGTAGTATAACTCTATTGCTCATTATACTATATTAACTGAGTAATTTATCAAATTGCCAAATCACTTATATAATATAGATTATTAACAGAAATTATATAAGAAAACTACTATACAGAGATAGTCATATAGAAATTACATATATAAGAAAATTACTCATACTATACAGAAATTACTATTATCTATTTTATAAAAAAATCATCTATATCTTAAGAATCTGTTCTAATAAGAAAATCATCTAAATCACCTATATAATATAAAACTAGTACTTCTAAATGAATTGAATCTATTCAAATCAAATTGAATTGAGGGTTATTTAAATTGAATCAAATTGGAGATTTTTTAATTTGAATTAAGTTTAAATTGAATTAAATTTAAATTAAATTAAGAGTCTGATTCAAACCCTATTTTTTGAAATATAATAACTCAACAAATATATGTTCAAATTTAATAATATTTAGCTTATTAGATTCTCTTATAGAAGATGAATCTAACAAGCTAAAGATTATTGAATTTTAATATATATTTATCAAGTTATTATATTTTGAAAAATAGGATTTAAATTAGATCTCAAATTGAATTGGACTTTGATTTAATTTGTTAAGAGCACTATGTAAAATAGAGAAATTATTGACAGTCCTTTCTCTACTATTACACTAGTTATAAGATTTTGGTAGATAACTTTCTAAGTTCTCTTTCCATAACTTATAACTTCTCTATCTTAAGTTAGTTTATTATATCTATTATAGAGCAGTAGAAGAGAGACAATAGTGATGAGTTATCTCTTTATCAGTATTAGATCAGTACTTTCTCTTAGTGCTCCTAATGAATTAAATTAAATCAAAGATCCAATTCAATTTGATTTAAATCAAATCAAAGACTAATTTGATTTGAGGTCTAATTTGAACTTTTTTTTTTGAAATATAATAACTTAACAAATATACATCCAAATTTAATAATCTTTAGTTTATTAGATTTCTCATATATAGGAGAATTTAATAAGTTAAAGATTATTGAATTTGAACATATATTTGTCAAGTTATTATATTTCAAAAAATAGGGTTTGAATAAGATTCTCAATTCAATTCAAATTTGATTCAATTTAAACTTAATTCAAATTAAAAATACCCAATTCAATTCAATTCAAATAACTCTCAATTTGATTCAATTTAAATTAATTTGATTCATTTGAGAATACTACTACAGTTTCTAATATCTCTAACTATATCTAAAATATACTTATTTTGGTATAGTACTTTTTTCCTTTTACTATTATGTATTAATAAGATATTATCTTAGTATATTACAGGCTATATAGAGAGAGAGCTGATCTTAGATATTAAGTATTAGTGTAGATTACTTATAAGTTGAGATGAGAGAAGAGATGATTATTACAGATAAAAAAAAGTGTAATTATAGTAGACCAGTAGAGTTTGTACTTCAAATGAATTAAATTAAATTCAATTTGAATTAAATTCAATTTAATTCAAATAGTTCAAATTGAATTGAAAGCTAATTTGATTCAAACAAATTTGAATTAGAGTTCAATTCTAATTTAATTTAAATTAAATCAAGTTATAATTTAATTAAATTATATTTAAAATTTGATTTAAAGTTTAAATTCAATTTAGAATTCAATTCAAATCAAATTAAATTCAAAACTACATATATATGATAATTCCAAATATATGTAATATAACTTATAATATATATATATATATATATATTCTCTCAAAGTAATTATGTTAGATATATCTTTTATACTCTCTATAGAGGATACTATAATAATAGTCTCAGTATTAGATATAGCTTCAATAAGTTTAGTCTCAATAAGTCTAGTTTTAATAAGTATAATCTTATTTGAGAAAGAAAAAGAAAAAGTACAAGAGTGATCTAATATTTAAAAAGAGTTTAAAAATAAGTATAAGAAAAATAGAGATATCTAAATTAAATATAACTACTATAAGATATCATATAAGGCTATTAGTGGCTCAATAATAAATTTGTAAGTATATTTTGATAAATTTCATATGTAAGAGTTATCAAATAGAAGCAATAGAGTCATTTTTTTCAAAAATATAGTTTTTATATAACTTGTCTACTTTTTTTTCTTTTTTTATTATTAATTTATTACTACTTAATAATTCTCTAAATAGCTAAGATTTTTTGTAAAGTTATTTTAAGATAAGTTTGTTTGTTGGATTATTTATAATAGTTAGCCTTTTATAGTTATTGAGAATTCAAAGCTGAAAGATCTTTTTTACCTTCTGAAATCAGATATTACTATTTCTTCTACTGGAACTATATAAAATGAAATTAGACTGATCTTTCAATAAAAATGTAATATGTATCATTAAAATTACACTATAGATAAGATTTAATATTTTAATATTAAATATAAATTTGAATATTTCAAAGTTAAATAGTTTTAAATTAATCTTATTTTAATTTATTTATTTAGAAATTGAATATATCTAGTCCAATATCCTTTGCTATTAATATATAGATATCACTTAATATATATTATAACAGTGATCTCAGAATAGTAACATCATCACAGGAGTTAGTCTTTCCTTATAAACCACTAGATCAGAGTACAAGAAGATCATATAGCATAACTCACTCAGGTTATAAGATGAGCAATAATGACCAACCATAAGTCATGATGACCATAAGATAGATATCTTAAGGAATAGAAAAGAAAGACCAGAAAATAGCAGTAGCAGCAACTTCAATAAGACTTATAAAAATCTGAAATAGTTCAAAAGACTCACTATAAACAAAATGCCTACTGCTTGCTAAACCATAAGATCTAGAAACCACTAAGATTTCTCAGTTCAAGAAAAGATATCCCAAGATATCAGAAGAGCTATAAGGACCTGCATCAGAAGGATTTCTAGCCTCAATCTAGATACTAGTAACCCTTATCACTTTACTCTCTACTGTTGTAAAATAGAGACAAGGATCACTACTACCTCTAGATATAGCAGGAATATAAAATAGAAAACCTTCTCTGCTAGAAATTCCTTTAGACTAGTCCCTAAGAGATATAAGATATCACTTCTATAGATATATATAAATTGAAAATAGCCAAAAAGATCCATCAGGTCTTCAAGTATATACCTTGGTCAATTCCCAACTTAGAGTATACTAGAGTCTCAGACTTCAAGAAATTATTAGTCTGCTATACAGATATACTAAAAGCCATAGTGGCAACAGAAGCCCAATCTATTATTACTCTCAAAAGTAATGAGATAGAAGAGTTCTAGAATCTCATCCTTGAGGACAATCCAGATCAATTTTTATAAGAATTAATCTCAATATTCCAAGGCCCTAATATTCAGGTCAGATCCTCTCAAGATCTTATCTTTGTCTCTTATTTTGTGAAGAAAAACATCATAGATTAGAGAGTCTCTAATCTCTTTCCCACTACTATTGAATATGATATTACTGATAATAATGTATTTTGCTAATTGATATATATAAAATAAACAAACCAAAAATATTTACTGACCTTATTTCCTTAAAAGACATCCTGTTTCCAACCTCTAGCCTTGATAATAGTGATAAAGATGAAACCTCCAGGATTCTGAACATTCTACTTTAATTTATTTATATAACTATTTATTTGAATACTTTAATATTCTGATATCCTAATCTTGTATAACTGTTAAGCATTCTGATCTTGTGTAACTAATTATATACATAGGTACTCAAATTTGTACTTACAACTTAAAGTTTTCTTTATTCAGATATCTTATTTAATTATTGAATTTTATATTTAGCTTTATATCTTAGTAACTATTAAATTATAATTTATATAAATATCCCTCTCATTTCCTTTGAAATAAAGTTAGTATAAAAACACTTAAGTATTCAAGTACTCAACTACTCAAGAGTATAAAAGTTCCAGTTCTCTACTCAATTCCATATAAGTAAATCTAAGAGATACATAATAGAATAGTTTAAAGATAAGAAGTTGAGGACTATAAGACCTTAGAAAGGTACTCTAATAGAACTTGCTTATAAAAAACTTAAAGTTGGTCTAAGAGATATATCTTGAAGAGAATCTGATATACTTGGAGAACTCAGTGTCCACTATATACTTATTGACTAGTAATATTATTAGAATTCCTCACTTTTAAGCTAAATAATGAATAACTACCATAATAACTACCCTGACTACAAAAGTCACCCCTATAAAAAATCAAGACAAAATAGAAATAAGTTTACCTATATTCTATAAATTTACCACTAAAGAGTCAATCTTGATCTTTATTGAAGACTTTAAACAATTTGCTGCTATATGAGCTCTTAATATTGAAGTACAATTGGCCCTCCTATCTGTTAGCCTCAGAGGACCTATTAGAGATAAGTTCAATATAGCTACTATTGCTAACAATAGTACAGCCAAACTTACCAATATGAAGAACTTCCTCAGAACTATATATTATACTGAAGAAATCAAGCAAGCTCTCAAAGATCAACTCAACACTATCTACTAAGAACTCAATGAAGACCCCAACTCATTTTACACTTGAATCTGCCATCAGATTGTCTTAGTTAGCTATAATGATACTCTCAAGGAATAGATAGCTGATTTAATCTTTCTTAAAAGAGTCTACTATAAAATCACTCTAGTAATCTGGTTTACTCTAGCTGCTCTGACTCTTGATCAGAAAGTAGTCTTTATATAAAGATATTGGACTATTGCACTGAGCATTTGGTGGACAGTGGCCATTTCAATTGTGAGGAGTATTATAATATAGGGTAAGCTGGGGGACTTGTGCAGACACCGAAACATTGGCTGGGGGAGTGTGAAGTTTTGGGGGACTTCTAGGTAGAAATAGGGAATAGACTAAGTGTGGAGCAGAGGCTGGTAGGTGTAGGAGGCCACTGGGAAGATTTGAGATCTCAGCTAGTGGGGGGGGTGGGTGATAGTTGGCTTACTGTAGGGTGGGTGTTAGCAGTGTGGATGGAACTGGAAGGACATTGGCTTTTTGTATTTGAGGAGGGGTGGCAGATGGGGCTATAGAAGAAGGTATTATGGTGGGAGGAGCTACTGGGTTATCTGTTGAATAGATGGTGGGTGGGGTGGGGGTCTCAGGGCGGGTGATGGCATGGTTTGGTGGCTAGGATCTATATACAGAGTGGAGGGAGGGTGGAGATTGTGTTAGACAAAGTGGTCTTTCATTAGGAAGGGGTAGAGGGGGGGGGGCCCCTGAGAAGGATCAGATAGAGGGAGGGATCGCTGTATTTTATGGGATAGAAAGGAGTAATAAAGGAAGGATGGAGTCTAAGTGACTATAAAAAAAATAAAATAAAATAAATAAAGATATTGGACTATTAGACACTCTGCTGAACACTTAATAGAAAGAATAATTAGTATCAAGATAGAGCCACTAAAGCCAACCAGTAGCATATCTACTACAGCTCTCAACAGATAACTATCTCCATCTATCCCCAAGATGGCCAAAGCCAACCCAGTGAAGGAACTTGCCCAGCAGTTTGCCAAGATGACTGCATATCTTAGTAATATTGTTAGAGAAGTATAAAGTACTAATAGGAGACCAGTATAGATATTTACAGCTACTATAGAAGAATACACTATTATATGTTTTAAATGTTAAAAAGAAGGCCACTATATAAAGAATTATATGACCAAAACAAAGTATAGAGCCCAATTAAGTAATGCTATCAGAACCTAAGAACAAACCAATATAGTAGTTATTGAGGAGATTGGTAATATATACTAATGATGAAGAATACTATGAGAAATCCAAATTCTACTCTATTACTGAAGGTACTAGAACCTGGTCCAAGCTCTATAATAAAAAGGACAATAGTAAGCTAGTTAGAAGACTAAAAAAGACCCCAACCATTACTATTCAAAGTAAGACCCAACCTGAGAAAATTGATCAAGATATAGAGTTAGATGAAGCTACCTATTAAATTATTAAAGGTATTACTTTAGTCTTAGGAGAAAGTAAATGTAAGAAAGAACAGAAGCTGTATAAGACCAAGGTCCATCGGTATGATATCTACAAGGATCTTAAGGAATAGAAGATCAATACTACTTTTGAACAACTAGTAGAAGTCTCTATCTTCAGATAGTAGTTGAGAGCAGGACTTGTAACTACTATCAAGAACTAAGAGTATAAGATCATAAAAGCTCACAATATATAAAAAGATAAACAAGAAGACTTAGATAAAGAATCTGAAGATCAGTACAAGACCTTAGCCTATACCTAATATCAGATTGAAGATTATATCTTTGATGCTATTATTGATATCAGTGCTAGAGGATATCTCATAAGTAAGAAGGCAATTGACTATCTAGACTGGAACATTGAAGAATTTATAAGAATAGTCTATATTATAGCAGATGATATATATGAGCTACTCTCTCAGGCAAGATCTAAGAAGTCTCCATCAAGATCAGAGAAGCTACCATCCCAGTGGATGTGATTTTTATGAGTGCTACTATAATATCTTCATTAGTAATCAATAGCTTTACAAGGCCAAGACTATTATTGACCTCAATGCTCAGAAGATATAGATCAACTATAGAGGAAGAAAGATATAAGTCTTTATCAATATCTATAAAGAAGTACTACTAGACATAGAGGAAGGAGATGAAGAGGATACCAAAGTCTTCATACACTCAGTATATAAGAACAAGAGCAAGACAATTAAGCTCACAGATGAGTAGTAGTATAACAAGATCATCAATAACTATGCCTCTTAAGGAAGATACCTCAATAGTACTAGAATATACTGCTCTGAACATCTAATTGACTGCTGGTCCTGTACTAGTAAAGTTAGAAAAATCTGTCAATAAAGGTATAAGCAAGAAGCAGCTAAAGCAAAAAAGAAAGCTGAAGAAGATGACCAGTCTCCAGAGCTTTAAGCTAATAGTAATGATGAGGAGGAACAAGAACCAAACATTACTTTCAAGATTAAGAAGTTTCACCCTAAAGCTAAAATTCCAGAATATAAGATTGAAGAAGCTGTAGAAATAGATCTTATCAGTATCCAAGATACTATTCTTGAACTACAGACCACTACTCTACTTAGCACTGGAATTGGAGTCAAGTTACATATTAGAGAACTATACCAGAATTATCAAGACTAGAAGCAGTTTGGCCAAAAGCAAAATCTCAGTTAAAGGAGAAGTCATTGACTCTGATTATACTGATAAGATCTTCCTTATAGTCAGGAATTACAACTCCACCACCCTATTTGAAGTCAAGAAGCATAACAGGATTGACTAGATGCTGATCTATGAAGTTAAGAAGTCTAAGATCACTGAGGTCATTGAACTTATTAAGACTAAGAGAGAAAAACAAGACTTTGGATCTACTGGAAGAGGAGTCTATACTGCTACTAAGATTACCAAACTCAAGCACAAGAAAGATAAGGACCAGAATAAGTACACATATACCATTAGAGAAAACTTTCCCCTAGAAGAATAACTTCTTAAGATCTTGTATCAGAATGAAGGAATACTTATTACAGACTTCAGAGACATCTAAAATCAAGAACTCAAGTACTATTATAAAGTTAACACTGGTGATACTAAACCTATCTACCAAAAAGCCAGACCTATACCACTTATCTATAGAGAATAACTGTGAGCAGAACTCAAGAAAATAAAAAATGCTAGTATTATTAAGCAAGCTATCAGTCCCTAGACTTCACTCATTATCCTCACTCTAAAGAAAGAAAGCAAGCCTGGAGAGTTTGCCCCAAAACTCCAGGAAGCTCAATGCAATTACCAAGAAGGATAGACAACTCTTACCAAATATTCAAGAAGTTCTTACTACTCTTAGAAGTAAAGCCAAATACTACACCACCTTGGATCTGTTCTCAGATTTCCATCAGATTGGTCTCACTTAAGATACTAGTGAGAAATCAGTTTTTATCATACTTAATACCACCTATATCTACTTATGAATACTATTTGGAATATACAATGCTCTAGCAAGTTTTCAATAAATAATAAATAGAGTCTTTAGCAATAAAATTAGAAAATGGCTCTTTATCTATATTGATGATGTGATCATCTTCAGTAATACTATATGGAAACATATCAACCATATACAGCTAGCTCTCAAGAAGCTCAAGAAGTATGGCCTCTATATTAAGCCTAAGAAATGTAAGTTTGTAGTTTAAGAAATCACCTACCTAGGATATATCATCAACCAGACTGGAATTTATATAGACTCCATGAAGATTAAGACTGTTGCAGCTTATCCAAGATCCAGAATAACTATAGAAGTCCATGCTTTCCTCAGAATAGCCTCCTACTATAGAAGATTTATAGATACTTCAACATTATAGTATATATCTATGAGCTACTGAAGAAGATCAAATTTGAATAGATTAAGAAATATCAAGAAATCTTCAATGAACTTAAAACTAAGTTGACCCAAGTACCTATTCTCAGAAGACTATATTGGAACCTAGAGTTCATCCTGCAGATAGATATAAGTACTATAGAACTTATAGCAGTACTAGCTCAGAAGAAAGATGGACATAAATATGTCATCTCCTATATAAGCTAAAGTACCTGCAGAGTAGAACAGAACTATGAGTTATATAAGCTTGAATACTTATGTAGTTCTGTTCTGCTCTGTGGGTACCTCGGCTTGCATAGGAGATGACATATTCATGTCCATCTTTCTTCTGAGCTAGGACTGCTCCAAGTCCTATAGCACTTACATCTGTCTGCAGGATGAATTCTAGGTTCCAATCTGATCTTCTGAGAATAGGTGCTTGGGTCAACCTGGTCTTGAGTTTATTGAAGGTTTCTTGGTACTCCTTAGTCTATTCAAATTTGGTTTCCTTCTTCAGTAGCTTGTAGATAGGTGCTACAATATTAGAGTATCCTTTGATGAACCTTCTGTAGTAGCTGGCCAGTCCAAGGAAGGCATAGACTTCTGTGGTTGTTCTGGGTCTTGGGTAGGCTGCAATAGCCTCAATCTTTATGGGGTCTGTATGGATTCCAGTCTGATTGATGAGGTGTCCTAGATAGGCAATTTCCTGAGCTGCAAACTTGCATTTCTTGGGCTTGATGTAAAGGCCATGCTCCTTGAGCTTCTTGAGAGCTAGCTATATATAATTGATATGTTTCCATACAGTGTTGCTGAAGATGATCACATCATCAATATAGACAAAGAGCCATTTTTCAATCTCATTGCTGAAGACTCTGTTCATCATTTGCTGGGGCATTGCACATTCCAAATGGTATTCACAGATAGATATAGGTGGCATTAGATGTGATGAAGGCTGATTTCTCACTGATATCTTGAGTGAGACCAATCTGATGGAAACCTGAGAATAGATCCAGGGTAGTGTAGTATTTGGCTTTGCTTCCAAGGGTGGTAAGGATTTCTTGAATATTTGGCAAGGGCTGTCTATCCTTCTTGATGATAGTATTGAGCTTCCTGTAGTCAATGCAGAGTCTTGGTGCAAACTCTTCAGACTTGCTTCCTTTCTTCAGAGCAAGGACAATGGGTGAAGCCCAGGGGCTGATAGCTTGCTTGATGATTCTGGCTTCTTCCATTTCCTTGAGTTCTGCTCACAGCTATTCTCTGTAGGCAGGTGGTATTGGTCTGGCTTTCTGATAGATGGGCTTGGTATTACTAGTGTCAACTTTGTGGTAGTACTTAGGTTCTTGATTGTGGATATCCCTAAAGTCTGTAGCAAGTACCCCTTCATTCTGGTACAGGATTTTGAGAAGTTGTTCCTCCAGGGGAAAGTTTTCTCCAATAGTGTATGTGTGCTTGTTCTGGTCCTTGTCTTTCTTGTACTCAAGTTCAGTAATCTTGGTAGCAGTATAGACTCCTCTTCCAGTAGATCCAAAGTCTTGTTCTTCTCTCTTAGTCTTGATGAGTTTGATGGCTTCTATGATCTTGGACTTCTTGATTTCGTAGATCAGTATCTGGCCAATCCTGTCATGCTTCTTGACTTTGAATGGAGTGGTGGAGTTGTGATTCCTGACTATAAAGAAGATCTCGCCAGTGTAATCAAGGTCAATTACTCCTCCTTCAACTGAGATTTCACTTTTGGCCAGACTGCTCCTGGTCTTGATAATTCCAGCATAGTTTTCTGGCAGCTTGACTCCAATTCCAGTGCCAAGTAGGGTGGTGGTCTATGGTTCAAGAGTAGCATCTTGAATACTGGCAAGGTCCATTCCTATGGCTCCTTCAGTCTTGTATTCTGGGATCTTGGCTTTGGGATAAAACTTCTTGACCTTGAGAATGATGTCTGATTCTTATTCCTCCTCATCATCACTGTCAGCCTGAAGCTCTAGGGGCTGGTCATCTTCTTTGGCTTTCCTTTTTGCTTTGATGGCTTCTTGCTCATATTTCTGTTGGTAGATTTTCCTGACTTCACTGATATAAGACCAGTAGTCATTCAGGTGTTCAGAGCAGTACATTCTAGTACCATGGGGGCATCTTTCTTGAGGAGTATAGCCATTGATGATCTTGTTGTACCACTGCTCATCTGTGAGCTTGAGTGTCTTGTTCTTGTTCTTATTTACCAAGTACATGAAGATCTCTGTGTCCTCTTCATCTCCTTCCTCTATGTCTGGTAGGACTCCTTTATAGACATTGATAGAGACTCATACCTTTCTTCCTCTGTAGTTGATCTGCATCTTCTGGGCATTGAGGTCAATGATGGCCTTAGCTTTGTGAAGTCATTGGTTGCTAATGAGGATGTCATAGTTGGTGGTGCTTGTAACAATCATGTCTACTGGGATGGTAGCTCCTTCTATCTTGATGGGGACTTCTTAGATTTTGCTAAGGAGGATAGCTCATGTACCATCTGCTGTAACATAGACCATCTTGGTAGACTCTTCAATGTCCCAACCTAGGCAGTCAATTGTCTTCTTACTCATGAGGTATCCTTTAGCACCAGTATCAATAATAATATCAAAGATACAATCTTCAATCTGACATAAGGTATAGGTTGATATCTTGCACTGGTCTTTGGATTCTTCACTTGAGTTTTCAGATTCTTCTTGTGTATTGTGAGCTTCTACAATCTTGTACTCTTGATTCTTGATAGTAGTTGTAAGTTCTACTCTCAACTGTTGTCTAAAGGCAGAGACTTCAGCTAGTTGTCCAAAAGTAGCATTGTCCTTCTGTTCCTTGAGGTTCTTATAGATATCATACTGGTGGATCTTGATCTTATACAGCTTCTGTTTCTTCTTGCTCTCACTTTCTCCTGAGACTAGAGTAGTGCCTTCAATAATTTGGTGGGCAGCTTCATCTAACTCTATATCTTGATCAATCTCCTTGGGTTGGGTCTTACTTTGAATAGTGATAGCTGGGGTCTTCTTTGATCTTCTAACTGGCTTACTGTTGCTCTTCCTGTCATAGGGCTTGGACTGGGTTCTGGTACCTTTAGTAGCAGGGTAGAATTCAAGCTCCTTATAGTATTCTTCATCATCAGTGTCACTGATCTCCTTAATGACTACTATATTGATTTGTTCTCTGGTTCTGCTAGCATTGCTTGGTTGGGTTTTATATCTTGTTTTGGTCATACAATTCTTTGTATAGTGGCCTTCTTCTCTATATCTGAAGCATGTGATATTGCATTCTTCTGTACTAGCTGCAAATCTCTGCACTGGTCTCCTGTTGGCACTTTGGACTTCTCTAACAACATCACTAAGGTATGCAGTCATCTTGGTGAACTGCTTGGCGAGTTCTTCCACTGGGTCAGCTTTGGCTACCTTAGAGGTAGGTAGGGATGTTTGTCTGTTTACAACTGTGGCAGATATGATACTAGTTGGCTTTGATGGCTCCATCTTGATGCCAGTTATTTTCTCTATTGAATGTTCAGCAGGGTGTCTGGTAGTCCAATATCTCTATACAAAGACCACTTTCTGATCAAGGGTCAGTACAGCTGGGGTAGACCAGATTGCTAGGGCAATTTCAGAGTGAACTCCTTTGAGGAAGGTTGAATCTACTATTTGTTCCTTGAGGCAGTCATCATAGCCAGCTAAGACAATCTGGTGGCAGATTCAGATATAGAATAAGTTGAAATCTTTACTGAGTCTCTGGCAGATAGTATTGAGTTGATCCTTAAGAGCTTACTTGATTTCTTCAGTATAGTATGTTATTCTGAGGAAGGCCTTCATGTTGGCAAGTTTGGCTGCACCATTATCGGCAATAGTGGCTATATTGAACTTATCTCTGGTAGGTCCTCTGAGGCTGACTAGTAGAAGGGCCAATTGTGCATCCACACCAAGGGCTCATATGGCAGTAAATTGTTCAAAGTCTTCAATGAAGATCAGGATTGACTCTTTAGTAGTATATCTATAGAATGTGGGGAGACACATTTCTATCTTGTCTTGAATTCTTGCAGGGGTGACTCTTGTAGTCAGGGTAGTTGTTGTGGGGGTTATTCGTTTTTCAGCTTGAAAGTGAGAGATTCATCTTGAATCACCAGCCAATGGACACCAAGTTGTCATGTAGTGGTTGCTGAGTCTTTCAAATATACCAGATTCTCTTCAAGATGTATCTCTTAGACTAACTCAAGTTTGTTATAAGTAAGTTCTTATTGGAGTACCTTCCCAAGATCTTATAGTCCTCAAACTTCTTATCTTTAAACTGTCTTGTTATCTTTTAGATTGCTTGTAAGGAAGTGTGTATATTGCACTAAGAGGAACTGACTTTATTTCAGAGGAAATAAGAGGGATATTTATACAAAATATAATTCAATAGTTGCTAAGATATAAAGCTAAATATAAATTCCAATAACTAAAATAAAATGCCAGGATAGGAAAAACTGCTAAGTTCCAGGGTCAGTACTGATAGTTGTATAGATTCAGGATGCTAGTATAATTTGGTGTCACATCAGAATACCAGTGCTGGCATTATCCAGTATTATATCAAAATGCTGGTGCTGGTATTATTCAGTATAACCAAGGGACTTAGAGTAGAATATTTAGAACTATGGGGTTTTGTCATCAGAGGTCAGGATGTCTTCAAAGGAGATGAGGTCTGTGAATTCATCATCATCATTATCATCACATAGATTATGTATCTTGCATATGTCACATGTTTCATGTGTTTTGATGTTATGTGGAATAATGTCATCATCAATGATATCATCACATTCAGCAGTGAGAAGGAGGTCTGGAGCTTTCCAGTCTATAAGATTTTCTTCCACAAAATAGGGAACAAATGTGGAGTCTTGGGGAGGTCTAACCTGGATGCTTGGGCCTTAGAATACTGAGATCAATTCTTGCAGGAATTGGTCTGAGTTGTCCTGAAGGATGGGATGCCAGAAGTCTTCTACTTTATCACTATTGAGGGTGATAGTGGACTGGGCTTCTATAGCTACTCTGGCTTCTAGTGCATTAATACAGTGGGATGACAGGTCTCTGAAATCTGAGACTCTAACATACTTCAAGTTGGAGATTGACCATGGTGCATGTCTGAAGATCTGATGAATCTTCTTAGCTGTTCTTGTTTTGCATATATCTATGGAAGTGGCATCTTGTAGCTCTTAAGTGCTGGCTTGTGAGAACTCCCAGCAGAGGAGGTTTCCTATTTCATATTCCTGCCATATTTGGAGGCATTCAGTAGCAATAGTGATCCTTGTTTCCATTTCATGGTGGTAAAGAATATAGTGATAAGGGTCACCAGTACCCAGGTTGATACTAGGAGTCCTTCTTGAGTGGGTCTTCATAGTTCTTCTGATGTCTTGGAATATCCTTTCTTTGACTGAGGTGCTTTGGTAGTTTCTTGACCTTGAGGTTTGGCATTTCATTTGTAGTAAGTCTTTGAGCTATTTTGGGATTAGTGGGTCTTATTGGTTGCTATTACTGCAGTTTCTTGATCCTTCTTTTATATTCCTCAAGATGCTTATACTGTGGTCACAATGACTCACAATTGGTCATCATTGTTCATCTCATATGTCATATGATCTTCTTATGCTCCGATCTGGTGGCTTGTAAGGAAAGACTGTCTCCTATGCTGATGTTATCATTCTGGGGTCACTATTATAGTAGATATATTTCTATTTTATCTTTAATTCTTACAGAGGGTGACTCTTGTAATCAGGATAGTTGTTGTAGTAGTTATTCATTATTTAGCTTGAAAGTGAGAGATCCTAATGATATTATCAGCTAATGGGCATTAAGTTATTATATAGTGGACACTGAGTTCTCTAAGTATGTCAGATTCTCTTCAAGATATATCTCTTAGACTAACTATAAGTTTCTTATAAGCAAGTTCTATTAAAGTATCTTCTCAAGATCTTATAGTTCTCAAACTTCTTATCTTTAAACTATTTTGTTGTCTCTTGAATTTACTTGTATAGATTTGAGTAAAGGACTGAAACTTTTATACTCTTGAGTAGTTGAGTACTTAAATGTTTGAGTGTTTTAATACTGACTTTATTTTAAAGAAAATAAGAGGGATATTTATATAGAATATTTAATGATTACTAAGATATAAAGCTAAATATAAAATCTAATAACTAAATAAGATATTTGAATATAAGAAACTTCAGATTATAAGTATAAATTCAAGTATCTGTATAATTAGTTGTATAAGATCAGAATGCTGGAATAATTTCTGATAGTTATACAAAGTCAGAATACCAGAATATTTAAGTATCTAAATAAATAGTTATATAAACAATTTAAAGTAGAATGTTCAGAATCCTGGAGGCTTTATCTTCATTATTATCATCAAGGCTAGAGGTCAGAGATAGGATATCTTTGAAGAAAATAAGGTCAGTAAATATTTCTGTTTCATTTATTTCACATATATTGATTAGTAGGATTATATTATTAGTAATGATATTATCATATTTGATAATAGTAGAAAAGAGATCAGAGGCTCTCTAATCTATGATGTTTTCCTCTACAAAGTAGAGGACAAAGATAGGATCTTGAGAGGGTCTGACCTGGATACTGGGACCTTAGAATACTGAGATTAATTATTATAGGAATTGATCTAGATTGTTCTTGAGGATGAGATTTTAGAACTCTTCTATCTCATCACTTTTGAGAGTAATAGTGGATTGGACTTCTGTGACAACTATAGCTTCTAGTACATCTGTATAGTGAGCTGATAATTTCTTGAAGTCTGAGACTCTGGTATACTCCAAGTTGAGAATTAACCAAGATATATATCTAAAGATCTGATAGATCTTTTTGGCTACCCTCAATTCATATATATCTATAAGAGTAGTATCTTGTATCTCTTGGAGACTGATCTAAGAGAATTCTCAGCAGAGAAGATTTCTTATTTCATATTTCTACCATATCTAGAGGTATTCAGTAGCAGTAGTAATCCTTGTCTCCATTTCATAGCAGTAGAGAGTAAAGTGATAAGGGTCACTAGTGCCTAAGTTGAGGCTAGAAATTCTTCTAGTATAGGTCCTTATGGCTCTCCTGATGTCTTGAAATATCCTTTCTTAGACTGAGAAGTCTTGATAATTTCTAGACCTTGTAGTTTAGTAAGCAGTAGATATTTTATTTATAGTAAGTCTTTTGAACTATTTCAGAATTTTGTAAGTCTTATTTAAGTTACTGCTACTATGATTTTCTGATCCTTCTTTTATATTTCTTGAGATCTCTATCTTGTAGTTATTATGACTTATGATTTATTATTATTACTCATCTTGTAGCTTAGGTGAGTTATATCATATGATCTTCTTGTACTCTGATCTGGTGGCTTATAAGGAAAGGCTGTCTTTTGTGATGATATCACTATTCTGAGATCACCATTCTGAGATCACTGTTATATTACATATTCTTATATAATTTTAAAATTTAATGAGAATATTGATTTTTAAAAAAAGAGAGATATAATAATTTTTTAGTATATATATTTTAATTATAGTACTAAGTATTTTATCTTAACTAGTTATAAAATCTCTTAGAATATTATAGAATCTGTAATAGTTCTAGTTTTTTTAAGAGGAAGTAACTAAGTTTTGGAAGTTCTAGTAGGCCTAAAATAACTCAAAGAGATACTTGTAGATTTAGAGAGGAGAGAACTTCCAGGTTCAAAGTGATAGATATTGGGAGGAAATTTTCTGTAGAGAAGAGGTACCAAGAAAGATTAGAAATGAGATCCTGGTAGTGCTCTTGGAGTCAGAGGAATATCAAGTGGATGATCAGAGAGAGGAGGCCCTTTGAGAGATTGTGAATAACTGAGTGGCATACTTGTAGAATTTAAGAAAGGGGCTGGAGAAGTGGAAAGTAGTATGCATGGATTATCAAGCAGAAATAGAGGTTGTGGATGGGGTGGAGTGTCAGGAAATCTTGGAAGCACTGGATGCTCAGACTGTAGTAAAGAGTGAGTTGGAGGCAGAGCAGTACTCAGATTTTACTAGTAATGGAATGAGCATGGAATTCTAGACTGGGCTCTCAATATCAAATATTATTTAATATAAGTAGTATAACTAGAATCTTTTCTTTGAATGTGAATGGGTTGAGGGGAGCAGCATAGTACAGGAATATATTTGGCTAGTTGAAGAGACTAGATGTAGATCTCTTTTTACTATAGGATATATGGTATAAGGTAGATATGGACTTACAGAACTGAACTAAAGAATGGAGTGGGGCAGCTATATAGACTAAACAGGTGGGCATTCTGGTTTGAAAGAGAATAAGTAACATTAGAGATATTGGACATTGGGGGAGTAGGTTGATATAGGGAGTATAGAAGAGACCTGGGTGGAACCCTTTGACTGTTGGGTCATATTATTGCCTAACTGAGAGGAGAGAACATATATATTAGATCAGAGACTTGAGAGAGACTGGGATTGATTGCCTGGGGGGTAATTTCAACATAGTATATGATAATGGGGTAGATAAGACTGATGGTAAGAGAGAAATAAGAGGCAGAAGTAGTGGGTTGGATGATTGGATGGAGATTGAGAGGTTGAGCTCCTTGGTTAACTCAGAGCAACAGTTTTGAGTAGAGTACCAAATTTATACTCACTGGGTGGTAGAGCTAGGCTCCAGGATTGACTGAGTATTGACAGTAGAGTACTGGAGAGTAAATGTCTGAGATATGTTGAAGGTAGTTTGGTGCCTGTGATCAGATCACTGGGGTCTGAGAGAAAGTGGGAGATTTGAGAGAAGTGGAGATGGGCCTGGACATTGGTGACTGAATTCTTCTTTATTGGAGAATGGTTCCTTATAGATAGACTGGGAGATAGAAGTTATTGTAAAGATTAGTAGATGGCAGGAATAGGGCTTAGTGATTGGAGATTACTGGCAATAGCTAAAATTAAGTACTCAGAGGTACTGAAGAGAGGCAGGGAAAGAAAGGAGTGTTCAGTAGTAACAGTGAGTACTGTGGGCTTCACAGAGATTGGCAGCACTTCTGGAGAGGTGGACAGAGTTGCTAGAGAATTGGGGGCAATCAATTAGTAAATTCTATAAATTCAAAAAAAAGTCAATAAGCTAAAGAAAGTATTACAGATAGAGAAAGATGTTCAGCTAAAGGAGATAGTAGTAAGGTTGCAATGGCAGGAGTTGGAGGAGGGAGAGAGATCCACTAGATTTCTTTCACAGTTACTCTAAGCTTAAAGAATCAGACAGCAGTAAGATAGTATTTTGAATGAGGATGGGGAGATGGTGGCAGGGACTCCTAAGATTTTGAGATTGCTGAGGACTCACTGGGAAAATTTATGGAGTGATGAAGAAGGGGGTGAAGATGTCTGGAATATTGAATGGCAGTTGGAGGATTGGTATCTGAATTTAGCTCTGGGTCTAGGGACACTGGGAGACCCAGTGTAGGGAGAGAAAGTATATGAGGTCTTGGCTTTGATAAGTAAGGGGATAGCTCTGAGAGAGGATGGGCTTTCCTGGGATTTTTGGAAGAAGATGGCTAGAGTAGAGGTAGTATTGGAGGAGATGACAGCAATGAGTAATGAGGTCCTTCAATCTGAAACTTAGATTGAGGGCCAGTGCCTAGGGCTGGTCTCCTTGTTCTATAAGGATAAGAGACAAAGAGAAGATTGAAAGAACTGGTGGCCAATTATGCTCCTGGACATAGACTGCAAGCTGGTGACAAAGATCTTAGTGACTAGGCTGCAGGAGATCACTCAGTAGATACTAGGAGTGAAGCAGAGGGGATTTGTTAGTAATTGGTTAATTTGAGATAGAACTGCCTAGGTCTATAGAGTGATTGAAGAGGCTTAGATAGCTAGAGTTAATTGCTGATTAGTGTTTCTAGATCAGGAGAAGGTATATGATAGAGTAAGGAGAGTCTGGCTAGAGGGAGTGCTGAAATATATAAGAGTTCCCCCAGAGTTCAGGAGATCATTAATCAGTCTATTGGAAAACAGTCAAGCAGTATTAGTAGTAAATAGGCACAGGAGTATAACTTTTCTGCTAGATCATAGGGTGCCACAAGGGGATTCTTTGTTACCCATCCTATATACCCTTTTCTTGGAGCCCCTATTAGATAGGATCTGGCATCGAATTGGGGGTTTGGACATTTTGGGAATTAACTAAAAGGTGGGGGGGGCTTTTGCAGATAACATAGTGGTTGAACTGGATTCATTAGAAGATGTGGAGGAATTAAGAAGGACTGTAGAATGGTATGAGAGGAGCTCAGGTCTAAACTCAACTAGTACAAATGTGAGACTCTGGTGCTAGATAGTAGAATAGTTAGCAGTGATATAATTGAAACAGTGGTTCCAGCAAGAGAACTGATATAATATTTTAGTATAGTTTATTTCTTTTCTTTGTCTTTCTTCAATATTCTATGATCTTCCAGTACTTTCCAAATGCTTAGAAATCCTTTCTTGGCACCAAACAACCTCTAGTACTTATTTAGTTAGTTACTGAATGTCCTGGAAACTTGTAGAACTTTATTTATCATCATTTGTCATCTTTGCCGAGAACTTTCCTCTTGGCATTTTCCTTTGATTTCTCAGATTCTTCTGGATCCTTCTTTCAGATCTTGTATAAATATCCCCTTTGTTCTCATAAATAAAGCCTCAGAATATTTTCTCTTAGAAATCCTTTAAAAATACTTGAATCCTTAAGTATCTCTTCAAGCTACTTAGAACTACCAGAACTAGTTGCTTCCTCATTTAGACACTAGAACCATTACACTTGGTAGCAGTAATTAAGTTACACCTAGTCTTATCAAGACACCTCTCAAGATATCAGTCACAATACTATGGAGGATAATAGGTGGAACCCTTCATACAGTATCTATGGTCCAGATAATACCTCATACTATCATCAAGAAGAAGAGGAACAGCAAAACCCTACTCAGTCAAATGGGGCCATCAAGAGTCTTTTGCAGACTGTACTAGCTCAGATTGCCCAACTTCAAGAATGCATAGAAAGAAAGGAAAGCAAGGCCTCTGCTCATACCTCTACACCTTTACCAATATCAATATATCTGACAGTAGTCACTATCAAGCCTCAGAAGCCTGACACCTTTGATGGTCAAAGAGGAGGACTGTCTACCAATACCTGGCTTTTCCAATTGGAGCAATACAGAGAACTGACCAATTTGGAAGAAGCAACACTAGTCCAATTTACTGCCATACTCCTCTGAGGGAATGCTGCAATCTGGTAGCAAAATCATATCCAGAATACCAGATTCTCTGGCCAAATCAAGACCTGGGGTAAATTTTCTGATGCTATTCAAGGCCAATTCAAACCAGTCAACAGCATTAAGGCTGTGCAAGACCATCTGGCAAATGTCAAATAACTCAAGTCTGTGCAAGCATACAATGCACAATTCCTGTCAATCCTGCTAGAATTACCACATGTCACTGAAGACGAGAAGGTTGACAAGTATATTCGAGGCCTGAAAGGTCAAACCTGAGTTTGTGTCGAACTAGAAGAACCCAAGGACCTAGATACAGTAATGAAAATTACTGATAGATTTGATATCATCATCTATGGTCACCACTTTAAATAGAAGAGACCACCTTTCAACAACAACAATAACCACAGAAGGGAGGAACCCAAAGTCAAAACTGTTGGACCTGCCCCCATGAACCTAGACACCATCGATAAGAACAAGAAAGACAAGCTTATACTCAAGGAAAAGAAGCACCTCAAGAAGGCTAGAGCCTGCTTCTTTTGCCATCAGTCTGGTCACATTGCAACCAAATGTCCCAAAAAAACTGCCAAACCAAAGAGGATTCTGGTCCTGTCCAAAGACACTCAAGGTCAATCAGTTGAACAAGAAGTTGTACTCAATTTCATACAAGTCAACCCCAAGGCCCAGATCCCTCAAGCACAGTCAGAAGGAGCCATTGGTTTGGACCTTCAAGCAGTACAACAAGTCACTATTTCGGCACATAAGAGAAGGCTCATTCCAACTGGCCTTTCAGTCAAAATTCCCAAGAAACATTATGTAAGAATTGTACCAAGATCTGGCCTCAGTTTCAAGTACTCATTGGATATTAGTGCTGGAGCCATTGACTCTGACTTTTGAGGTGAAATGCAAGTCCTGCTAGTCAACCATAAGAACCAACCATACACTATCAATGAAGGAGACATAATTGCACAGCTCATTCTGGAGTGAGCTACCCTATCAGTTATCAAAGAAGTCACTAAGCTGTCTTTAACCAAGCGAGATCAGAAAGGCTTTGGCAGCACTGATAAAGTTGCAAGCATAGCTAAGAACTAAGCCAATTCAATGCTTATCTTCAAAGGTCTAGTCAAGGGACAAGAACTAGATGTTCTCATAGACAGTGGAGCTGTTGGAAACTTCATCAACAAGAACCTCATTGATAAGCTCAAGATTCTTACCAAACCAGCCAGCAAGAATGGTGGAGTTATCACTGTAGATAGTACTACCTTACCAATTGACTCAATTGCCATTAAACTTCCCCTCAAGATTCAGAAGTACTGGGAACATTTAGATTTCGAGGTAGTATCACTAGGAGACCATGACCTGATCCTAGGCAAACCCTGGCTTATATGATACAACCCTCAGATTGATTGGACTAAGAATGAAGTCACCTTAATTCAGGATAGAGCCAACATTACCATCAAGCCAGACAAGACTCAGACAAGAACCCCAATTGCTACCCTTTCGGCAATTCAGTTTAAGAAGGCCCTCAAGAAAGCTATCTATGCCTTTATGGTACTGATCCAACCAAAGAAAGAAGACAAGAAGCTATCAATTAGTGAAAGTGTCAAGTTACTACTAAATAAGTATAAGGATGTCTTCCCAGATAAACTACCTGGTCTACTACCTTCAAGAGACCATGACCATGAAATCAAGTTGATACCTGATGCAGCTATACCTAAGAAGAAAATGTACTACATGTCTCTACTCAAAATTGAAGTAGTTAAGAAGGAACTCAATGAACTCATTGAGCAAGGAGCCATTCAGCCAAGCAAGTCACCCTTTGGCTCTCCAGTCCTATTTGTCAAGAAAAAGAATGATACTCTGCGAATATATATAGACTACTGAGCATTCAACAAGATTACAGTCAAGAACTATTATCTGCTACCACTTATAGATCAAATATTTAATGCTTTCAAAAATGCAAAGTACTTCACCAAGATTGATCTCACCTCTAGGTATTACCAAATTCGAATCAAGCCAGAAGACATACTCAAGACTGCCTTCATGATATCCTTCGGACTCTATGAATTTCTAGTCATGGCCTTTGGTCTCACCAATGTGCCAGCAACCTTTTAAGATCTCATGCAAACTGTCTTCAAGGACCAGCTCTATATCTTCATACTTGTATATATTGATGATATCCTGATCTTCAGTAGTACTAAAGAAGAACACCTCAAATACATTGAACAAGTCCTCAAGATTCTCTGCAAGAACAAGCTCTATGCAAAGCTCAAGAAATGTGAATTTTTCAAAGATCAAGTTGAATACCTTGGACACATTATATCAGCCAAAGGAATTCAAGTAGACCCAAGGAAAATACAAGCCATTGAACAGTGGCCTGTACCAGTAAACCTCACTGAACTCAGGTCCTTCCTTGGTCTGGCTGGATACTACCATTGATTTGTCAAGAATTTCTCTGGCATTACAGAATCTTTGACAAATCTCCTATGAAAGGAACCCAACTCTGACCTCTATATCCCCTACATCTGGGATGCTTTCTGTCAACAAACTTTTCAAGAACTCAAGAACCACCTGACCCATGCACCTGTTCTTAGAAACATGGACCCAAACTTGAAGTTTATAGTCACTACAGATATATCTAACTTTGCCATTGGTGCAGTCATTTCTCAAGATGATGGTCAAGAACACTGACCTATTGCCTTTGAGTCAAGAAAATTGTCCTCAGCAGAACAAAAGCTAGCTACTCATGAAAAGGAACTCCTGGCAATCATACATATCCTCAAGATCTGGCGATACTATCTAGAAGGAGTTGAGTTTGACATGATCACTGATCACAGGTCCCTTCAGTACATCAATACTCAACCAATCCTTTCTTGCCAACAAGCCAAGTGGAGTCAACTACTTCAGACCTTTACTCCAAATATCATCTACAAGCCTGGCAAAACTCTAGTTATACCTTTTTTTTTTTTTTTTTTTTTTTTTTTTT